>JAPYZI010001341.1:0-59117 GCA_030523105.1 Ophioninae sp. A BG-2022a
CCTACGAGAAAGTCATCCTACGACCTTTTGAAATATCGTGATTTTTGAGATTTCGAAAAAGTGGCCCGGGAGGACGAAAAAAATTTTTTTTTCGTTTTTCAAGTATTAAAAGGGTGTATTTGATCGGAAATTTTCCACTGATTACGAATATGCCCGAGTTTTTGCCGAAAGTGCAGAATTAAACTGGGAAAATAGGAAAAACCCATTCTAGAATACTTTTTGGACATGTTTCTCTGCTGCAGATTACGGATTTTGAAATTTCGATGTGGCTAGAAACGTGTCCGTCATTCCCTTAAAAGTTAAATTCAATATTTGGACGAATAAAATTCATATGAAATCAAATATCTTAAATATTCAAAATGTAACATTTTATAATTACTTTGACATGCAAATATTTAATTTACTTTAAAATTATTATTAAGTGTTGTATTTTTAATATTCAATATACCTAATAATATGAAATGTTCAATTAAAATATTTACTTCAAACAGATTTATATATTTTTTCATCGAATAATAAAAAATAGTAAAAATCACCGCGGGCCTTCAATTATTATTATTATTATTATTACTATTATTAATCATGATTATTAGGAATTCCGAGTGGAAAAAAAGAAAAAAATATTGGAAAAGTCGAATGAAAAAAAAAATCCTTACCAGCACGTCGTAGCAAATTTCGCGCAATTCCTTCTCGACTTTTTCCCGATATTCCTTGGCCATCTGCTGTTTGCGCTCGGAGCCCTCGGTCTTTTGCTCGATCGAGGATATTACCCGCCACGAGCTGCGTCTCGCCCCAACTACGTTCTTGTAAGCGACCGAAAGAAGATTTCTCTCCTCGTTCGAGAGTTCGACTCCCGTTTCGGTGACGGCCTTCATCGCGGCCGCCATATCATCGTACCTTTCCGCCTGCTCCGCGAGCTTAGCGCGCTGCACCAGTTCCTCCTTGTCCACGGACATTGTGTGTCGACTGTGCGGATTTCCAAGGGTCGTCAGGATCGAGAGCCAGAAAAAAGAAACAGCAGAAAAAAACGATTCGTTATTGCGATCGAAAAAAGTCATAACAATGTTTTTAAAATTCATGAAAATAAACATGATTCGATGTCGATCGAAACAGGCCAATTTTTGATAACTTTTTTTATTGGGACCGGGGGGGGGGGGTAGATTGTTGTTTTTGGCTAATTGGCAGATGGATCGTTTTGCCACGAGTAATCCTTTCTCCCTTTTTCTAGTTCCTGTAATTTGCTTTCGTTCGTGAACCACTCAGGAAATAATTAATTATTCCTATTTTATTTAAATAAAAATAGAGTTCATTCTTTCATTAACATTTTTATTTTTATTTTATCATTTTATTATAATGTATAATTTTATTTACGAAATTCGAGGATAAGCTTTTTTGAAATGAAACAACATGTTATTGAAAATAACGATTTTTTTGTTGTTGTAGGGAAGAATGAAGTTTCGTGGAAACATGCTTTTTTATATACAACTAAATTTCGAACTCTTTCAGGATTAGAAATATTTTTAATTCGATTTAAAAAAAATAGTTTCCTGTGTGGCATATGTATATTTATTTATATATAATAAATCTTTCGTTTAGTTTACTTGATTTTTCGTCTTTCCCTTTTTCATTTACATCACTCTCGCCAGTTTCCTGTATTTTCAGAATCAATCGCGAGCACGTGTCTTGTCACGAGATTGCTAGCGTTGGACGATAGAAGAAATAACCTCATAAACAAAAATCTCTCTTATCGATCGAATTCCATCAAGAAAACGACCTTCAGTATGGATGGGGCAAATTTCACAGATACCCAAAGTGAAGATTGAAAAAAAATAAATAAACGCGCCGGGCAGCGTTCGAGTTCTTGTTGACAAAAACTTTGACGTTTCCGAGCACACGTCGACGCGAAAATATTTTTTTTTTTCGCGTCAGCGCGCCAAACAAAGGAAGATCTCACTCGGGGTTTAATCACGAAAATCGAGGCTCGGTTGTTCCGCCTCGTAAAAAAAATCATGACGATTTGAAACGATGAACGATATTGAATATCGAAATACCTATATATTTATCGAACATCATGTAAATGATTTTCGATCTCGATTATTTCGATAGATATTTCTAAATTGTGGAGAAATATGAGATAAAATATATAAAATTTGTAATTTGTTACATTTACTGATAAAATAATTTGAAAAGTAACCAACGATATTTTCTAGAAGCATATTTCTATTTTTTCGAAGAACATTCAATAAAAAACTACAAATTCTAATGAAATAATTTTAATAACGCGTCCTATAATTATATCTGAATGGATATTTCTAATTTTTAGATAAACATTCGATAGTATCAATAAGTACTAATAAAATAATTTTTTTCAAAAGCGTTTTACCACCGAGAGAAAATCAGACCAGTAAAAACGCGACGAGCGTCATTGCGCAAAGTGATCGAAGGTGTAGGCGCTCCCAACCAATCGTACATACTCGTGTCCAATAAAAATAGAAAAGCGTAAAGAAACTTTATAGCGAGAGTCGAATTCCAAGCGCGTCCTCCGTTTCCGTAATTGCCGATCGTCTCGATGTTTCGCAAGAAGAAATTCCATTGACAGATAACTTGACAATTGCGTTTACGTGATTCGTCTATACTACGTGTGTATGCGAGTGTACGATTGTGGCGATTGATTTTTCCCCCTTTCTTATATCAATCCCCATTTTTCTTCGTTATCGACTGGAATCGAGTGAGCCAGACTCAGTCGGTAATCAAAATCTCCTATCCTTTATTGATCGATTCTACAGAGCATGAAACGTCATTTCCATTAAATTATTAAATAAATTGCCCCGACATACGTGGCAAATTCGAAAAGAGAAAGTACATTCAGGATTTATATAAAATTTAAAAAAATTCTTCGCTTCATAAAAAGGGCTAAACAGTGATTTTTATTGATTCGGTTACTTTCCCAAAATAAACGTGTCTCCTTATTTACAATAGAGCTTTAGTATTATCGCTATTAAAACTTTCCCAGCTCTTGTTTCCCAATGTTTAATAAATCGCCGAAGCAATAACATCGATAATAAATAAAATCCTATAAAATTCCAAAAGAGTGCTTTTTTTATGTACCTTTTATTTATATTATTGCGATAATTATAGTTTTGTGGTGTTGTTGTTATTATTATTATTATTATAAAATTACGTGAATTATAATAATCGTAAAAACAATAATGATAAAAAAATATGTTAGGGTTTATTCTTGTTTTATTTATTATTATTAAATTATAAAAATGACAATGAAAATGGACTTGATGTTTGTAAAATTTCGGGTGATCGAAAATAATTATTTTCATTTCCGAAATTTTCTCTAGCAGATATCGACTGTGAAAATAATGTAAGTATTTCATTGGGATTCCCAATCAGGAACGTAGAAAAAATCAACAATATATAATTCGGTATAATGCTGAGAATAAGATAGCATCGACAATGTAAAGTTCAACCCTATTAATAAAATGATAACAATAATAATACGAGTTCGCAGAAGAATCGCGCATTATTATTTATGTTAGATCTTTATTATAATTATTACTTGAAATACCAGCCACGCATTATTTTTGTACGAGGGTTTCGTGATTGTTGTTATTATCGGGGAATTATGTACACGTACAATATAGATGGAAGTTTCGCGCTAAGGTCATTGACAATCCTCGCATGACTTTCATAACGACGCACGAGGTATCATCGCTTCCAAAGAGTCCGGGGGCTACCGAGACGAAGGCTAACGTCGCGTCTCTAGACACGCACATTCTTTCTCTTCTATCCTCTTCGTCGCCCCCCCCCCCAACCCGTCCTCCTCTCGCTTCCGGTTTCATTCATGCACTTCCGGCTCTTCGGTGCATCGAAACGTCGACCAGATTTGTGCGCTGCCGCCTTGTTCCTAGATTCGATACCTGCGTCTTTTTCAATTCTCATTTGTTGTCAATTACTCGTTGGGATCGCGCACGAGCTTGATCGTAAAATAAATGATAAATAAATAAATTAAGGGCTGAACGAAGCGCGAAACTACGTCTCGCGATTCGAGAATATCGTTCCTCGAAATAAATAACTAGATTCACCGTGTACTTTTCTTGTTACGTTTCAATTAACTCATTAATATAAATACTTTTATAAATTAAAAAAAAAGTGAGAAAGGAAGAGAAATAAATAATTCGGGATTCAAAAATGGATTTCCGCCCTGAACAAGGTATAATTAGATTCGTCTAGTTATTTCTAGTTCCATTTTAATTAACTCATAAATATAAATACTTTTACAAATAAAAAAGCAACGAATGAGAAAAATAAAGACTTCGAGAGTCAAGAATTAAATTTCCTCCTCCGTAAATATACCTAGATTTCCCTAGATACTTTTTTCAAACTTTTAATCGCCATCAACCGAAACGAAAATTCTCGAATTTCGTAATGTTTCGGCAAAGAAAAAAATGGCAAAAAATAAAAATAAAAAGCATCTACGCTGAAAATTAATCGTCCGGATATGACGCCAGCAACGGACCTCACGTCGTAGTCTCGTTCTTAGAGTCTCGACATCTTCGTCGTCGTCGTCCTATATTTAATCGCGCGATCACCTGGCTTTCGGCGTTTCGAGGCGTACAAGAGTCTCGCGCGCGTGCACACACGCAGTACATTGATATTTCACGATGTTGCCGGATCGTTTAGGTGTAGTACCATCGGTGGAGGTACAGGGGCACACACGGTTGTGGAACGAGAGACGATTCCCGGCTCACTCGCGCTCTCTCTCTCTCTCTCTCTCTCTCTCTCTCTCTCTCTCGGTGTTGCCGGCTCGTCAATGTGTACAGTTTGAGGGACGGGTAGCGACGGCGCAGCGCGGAGGATCGAGCGTAGGAAAGTACAAGAGAGCGGGGAGAGGTCTCACGCGCGTTTAGTAGTCGCGTCGTACCGTTTTCCCCACTCGGTTATACTCTTGATTGCGATGTCGTCGGCGGCCAATGCCGCCGACTGTACGGCGGTGGAATTTGCCTCGTCTGCTATCCACACGTGTGCGTGCGTGCGTGTACATTGTGGCGGGGGGGGGGGGGGGGGATACGATAGCTTTCGCCCGCAACTTTGTCCGCGCTCATTCCGAAATTTTTGTTCAAACACTTTTCAACCACTCGAAGGATAATTTCTTTCTTTTAAACCGGACAAACCTTATTCTGCATCGGTGACCAATAGACCAATACACTAATCCAGGTTTTTCTTGTTAATTCAGAAACACTGAGAACCCCGTGCAAAATTGCATCGCCCATTTTTTTCCCACTTAAATGTTGACTGAATAATTATTGGTTATTATTGAATTCTTATTTTTGATTTGCAATAATGAATAATGAAATTAATCGTTAGTGGATTATTAACATTGTTGTTATCATTATCGTTGTTATTGGATTGATTATTTAGATAATATATTGAAAGGTTGAAACAATAACAATGATTCGTGATAATTTATCCGATTGAGTAATGTTATTAACCGGTGAACATTAATTAATATTTCTCGAGAAGGAAAATAGCTTACGTGTGTACTTTTTTTTGTTCATTCCAAATTCAATAAGTTTGAACTCCCACATAAATTGGTCGTCGCGAATCGCCGATATCGCCAGAAAAAAAAATAAGGGAAACCGTAATTACTATAATGACCAAATTGGATCGTAGGTTCATCTCGTTAATGGAAAAATTGATATGAAATTAGAAAGTAACAAAATTATTTTGCGCAGTCTTTATCTCCGCCCCCTCCCCTTCCGGCGGCTTATCCGGGCCCTTTCATTTATCACAGTCGTCATTGGGGCCAGCGATTGGAATGGCAGACGGGAAGGGGGGGGAGGGGTTTACGCGATTTTCGCGTGCTGGGAACAAAGAGAACCGCCGCCGAGAGTTTTGAGACCCCGAGTGTGATGTCGCGTAAACGCACAACTGCGTTGTGCACGAGTTGTACGGTAAACTCGGAGCGATCAATAGCCCCGGCCAGGTAGGCGTGCCGAGCTAAGATTTTCATTTTACGTTTGTATGCGCGCGCGCGTGGTTTCAATTTTGCGACTAAACAGTGATAAAAAAGGATCGAGTTGAAAAGGATGGTGGAATCCTTAGTCCGAGTAACGTCGGATAAATCTTTTTATTTCGGTAATATCTACCTTTCCCATTTATTTTTACTTTTGACCTTCGTGATTATTACATATGCTAAAGATTGTTGAACAATTATATTTACAATTACATGTATTAATATTGAAAAATTCAACACCAAAAAATTAGTTCACATATTTTTTCGTTGGTTACCGGTGATTTGATCAATTCTTAAATTAGTGTTAATTGAAAAGCTAATTTAAAAAATTTATACTAATACTTTGTTATTCATTTTCCAGATTATTTTATTTATTTTTATTTTTTTATACCAATATTTTTTATTTTCTGTATATCGATAATCAGCTCATGTTTTTTATCATAACTTCGTACGCGATATATATAATACATTCCGTCGCAGGTTTTGTAAAAGAGTTTGTTTTCTATAATAATAATAGCAATAACGATAAATTCTACGATTATCGCGATAAAAATGGTCATGATAATGATAGGATGATAAACATCGATCAATTAATTATCATCGGTATTACTCATTAAGTAATAATAATGATAATAATACCGATAATATTACCTCATCGATTTTCTCGTCATTATTGTGTTTATTATTATTATTGTTTTACGTACTATAATCATACTTGTGACTGATAACTAGCATATAATGATTATAGTGATAAAATAAGTGCGCTAAAATAAAAAGGATATTCCATTTACTTTTATTATCATTATTGAACGCCTTGCGAACGCGAATCACCAACAAAGTAATTGGGAAAGATTATTGGCCGATAAATATGAATAAATAATTGGATTTAAAAATCCCTGTCACAATAATGGACGCGATATTTTTCTTATAACATTTTTTTTATTTTAAATTCGGTAAAATATTTGTTTAAAAAGTTGGTGAATAAATTTGGTTGAATTAATAAAATTAGGGTGATTCCAAATTCGAAAGAATGTTTGCAAAGCGGTAGGCTACATAGACGAATGAAATTGCTAAATTCCATGACCTTGAAAGTGAAAGATAACCGATGAGTGCTTTTCGTTCTGGAATAATTTTTTCTTTTTTTTTTCCTTCTCCGAAGAGCGCGGTGAAAGTTCGAAAATTTTCTATTGAAAAGAAAAGGGTGGAGGACTTTCTAAAAGTTACGGGGTGGAGAGACGAGCCTAGAGAGGACCTCCTCGAACTTCAACGATAAGTCACGTCTATTTCGGTACGAGCACGTGCCTCTTGGGCGATGGATAGTCGTCGCGTGTACGCGCGAGGGAGCCTCGCAGGGTTCGTTGGATTTTTGGCAACGCGGACCAATTTAGACTTGTATATCGATGCTCCCTAAAGAACAACGGAATGACAAAAAAATCAGTCGATTTACTAGATATCGATTCTGGTATAAACAAATAAATAATAAAAACGATAAACAGTAATATTAATTTTACTGAATTTGTGACGCCATATTATTAAGGCTGATGCGACAAGTTTTTTTTTGTATAAAATTTATGTCAATGTCGACTTATCGACAATTCGATGGTAATAATTAATACATGGCAAATCGTAAAATAGAAATATTGACTGATGAGAATTCGAAAACGTTACTGAATTGTAAAAATGTAGCCGATTTACAACGTTTTATAAACCGGCAATTATGAATTTCAAATAAAATTGTTATTATGGTTGTTTTTAATATTAATATTAATTATGCAGAAACAAATACAAATTTTCTACAAATTAATCAATGATTAATTGATACAAAACGAGTTCGCCAAATTTGCGCGTTTCGAGAAAAATGTACCTGATTCAACAATTTTACTTTTATATCGCGAGCCCATTTTAAATAACGGTTTTTATAAACGTTTTCGATATTCTCATAGACGGTAAAGTTAACTGTAAAATTCGTCCGGGAGAAAGCTGGCAGGATCGATAAGAATCATTTGAGGTTATCTTATCTGGAAGTAAAATGAGTAATAATGATTATAATTAAGAAGCCTCGTGGTTTTGATCTCAGCAAATATCGTTTACCTATAATCAGCCAAGTTCGAGGAAAATCTCGCAAGAGTGCGAAGCTTTCGCGGTCGTGCGAGAAATCCGAGAGAAAAGATGGGGAAAAGTAATTTTGAGGTTATGTCGCAGAAAAGGAGAGGGGGCGTGGAGGGAAGGGTGGTCGGAGTGGTGCAACGCCGGAAGCGCCACTGGCGCAGCGTGGCTCGAATCGCGCAACGAGAACAAGAATTCGTCGTTTCTCTCGTCGCCCCGAGTCCCTCGGAAAAATCATGGCCGAGAATTTTTACATTGAACGCTACGAAGATTCCTTTGAGCTTTTTCGATATTCCGATTCTTGGCGTGACAGCCTCGTGCGATATTCACGCAATTCGGAGAGTTTCGTAGGAGCAGCGGCAGTTTTGGGAACTAAATAGCGGCGGGGGCGCAGCGGCGAGAGAGGTGGGGCGACCGGGAGGGGAGGCAAAATGTCTGAAGCGCGTTGCGCCAATGCGGCTGTTGGACGCCTTTTTGCGTCGCGGAACTCGCGCATCCAACGGCGACGTTTTCCCCGAAAAAGAAAAAGAAAACGCACCAAAGTGGCGAAGGAGAAAAGAAAAAAAAAAAGTGCCACCGGTAATGGAGGCTCTTGGGATCTTCGTTAGGGAAAGAGGAACGAACATGCGCGCGAGGTAAAGAAACGAGGACAAGAGTGCGACACATGTCCAAAAAAGGAATCGAACGTGGTTGGAAAAAATTATGGAAATATCGTCGCCGAAGCGCGCGTCGTCGAAAGCCGTTTTCAGGTGCGCCGATGGGAGAGACTCGGTTGAAAAGAAAAGAGATAGCGATATCGACCAGTGACCACGAAGGCTTCTGGCGACGCGAATAACTCGAGAAAAGACTTAGAACTACCGTAGATAAGGTTTATCTCAAAATTCTTACCTATTTTAAAATTCCTTTGTACAATAAATTACTTAAATAAAAAATACACGCGGCAGTTGAACGCGAGCCGTGTCTCGTGATTCTCTCTCTCTCTCTCTCTTTCTCTCCTTTTTTCGTCTCCCGACGCGGAGAAACGCGATAGAAAAAAGTATTAGGAAAAAAAGATTTTCTCTCGGTTCTTACTCTATCGCGAGTTCAGTACTTTTGTCTTCGTTCTTCGACTAGAGATCACCGCGGTTTTAACGATCGGCCCCCGAAAAAAAAAGACTACCCACCGAAACGATTTCTTTCGGTTTTCGCGTTTCCTTTTTTTGTCCCGATTCAAACTATCCCTCAGACACGCGTTACGACACCACACATCCCTCGGTGACCACTCCCGCACAGCGACTGAGCCGGCAACGCTGCGAGACTTCGAGCGGGGACTCGGCAAGCTCCGTGGCGCGCTTTCGGCTCATTTCGCGGGGCGCTTCGGTCGACTTCGACGGAACTCGGGAGCCGAACACCGACGGGGGGTGGAGGGGAGGATGTACATATTGATCGCGTCGCGGGGAGAAGGAAAATTTTGCCCGGCATGGCCGCCACTGAGCGCGTTCCCTTAGCGGAGAGAGAGAGAGAGGGAGACGCCGTCGACTTTGGGTGGGGCAATAAGCGGCGAGGGCAGCACGATCGAGCGTCGTCCCGGGACGACGCGGCCCTCTTGCGCCGGTTAAACCAATTCTTTATTTCTTTTTCTCTCCCTCCCAACGCCGTCCTCCTCGTCTTTTCCTCATCGTTATCCGGGACTGGATTTCACCCAGTGAAAAAAAAGAAAGTAGCGAAAACCCTCCGTTTCAAATTTTATTACTACGACGGCCTTCATCGATTCGAGTGAATAAAATGTTGGGTCGGTTCACTACGGAGACGCTCCGCAATGTCGCGATATCGAGATTCCACTTGACAAAATCTTCGGTCATTCGATTCGGCAATTAACGGCTAACACTAATCCAGGCTTTTGAAAAAATAGTTGTTCCTTTTCATTGTTTGAACAGTGCTTTGCCATATAAGCGATATACACCTGGTTTTACGATTTTAAAAATATTAACTCTGACAACAATTTTTCCGCAGCACATGAGTAGCGGCAAAGTGCCACTTTATGTTCAATCTTATCGAACACGTTGTCTCAACGTGGTAGCACTGGTCAGCGTGACGTTTTTCTACTTATTCTTTTTAAGCAAAAATGTTTTTTTTTTTATGCGCTTTCTTTATTTTTATTAATTCCCAAAACTTTAAGTTTTAATTCATTCCTAAAACCCTACATTTGATTTCTTTTTGTTTTTTTTTTGTATCGGATATTTCACGACAAGTTTCAGCGATACCGGAAATGTTTTTCAAAACCGTATGATGTTAAAGATTGGCCGTCTACACATTTGTCACTTTCTAAAAAAATCGTAATCTTTTTTCTATACTCAAAAATAAGTTCAACGATGTCCTTGAAAAGAATTTCCATTCCTTTTATTAAACTCCCACGAAAAATGGTCAGTTGAAAAATGAAAGAGAAAGAAAAATGTGTCCGAACATTCTCGGCGTTCCACGTGAGAAAATCGAGACCGGGCAGAACAGAGTTTACGTGTTAAATCGTCAGATGTCGCTGTGCGAACGATAAGCGTGTTCATCTCGTAGCGACAGAATCAAACGGAAATGACCCGAAGCCGAGACATTGGCACGCACTTTTATTTGCCTTTACAAAAATAATGCAGGGTTTATCGTGTCCTCAGGTACGTTTCAACGCACCGCGGTTTCAACAAAATTCCGCGTGTAATGAGTCACTCGTCAAGTAAAAAAAATTCTGTAATGATAAGCTCATCGAATTTTTATATACCTACGCGGCACACAAAAAATTCCTTCCGTTATTAATTCGTGACGCTGACGCGTGGTTTATTCTGTGTCTTAAAATTAGATATCGAATCAAGACATTGCTATGTTATGCGACGCAATGAGCACGTACGTGTCCTATTCCTGATTGGTTCTGTGCGATCTATTAATTGTACATTCAAAAGAATCAAACTAAAGCTTTTGCTGATTCCGTTTTCTAGGTTTTGTAAATAAGACCACTATATAAAAAAAAATAATATATATATATAATGATTATTGTAATATATGTAAGATGACTATTATTATCATTCCGAAAATTTCAACGTTTGCCCAATTGAATCCTTTCGATTCGCTTCCTAGCCAACTGCGACATCTATCGGAAAAATAGGTTCGATAATTTGTGAGGTTATGTCGACCTCCCACGTGCCATTAGCTCAAAGAATCGCCTAAGCTGAACTGTGACCATAAATCGACCACTGACGATTACTACATATATATACGTTATGTCATTTTTACTGTTTTCAAGATTATTATTAATTGTTGGTTTTTTTCAATAATCTCATATGTATAACTCGCAGTTTACTTTTATCAACTGATACATTTTTTGGGATTTATTGTTTACCGCGAGAATTTTGTATTTTTTACGTATATTTGTTGACAGCTGCAAAGTCAAAAATATTTTATTTATATAACCGATATATCGACAACCAAGAAAAATCCTAAGAAAACTTTTATCTGGTGTTGAAAAAATGAGAATCCTCGACGGGAGAATATTGATACGAGAAATTAAACGATCGTACGGTACATTACCCATATAGTGTAACAACAGTGCGTGATATCTGTTATTAAGTCGCGACTGATTCAATCTTACCCTCAACCCTCTATCTCTCTTGTACATATCGAGCCAATTTTTTACGTGACAATTCTCTCGCGTTACGTATTCTCTCCGTAAGCTCTCTCGACGCACTGATTTTTCACCGGGACGGTTTGACGACAGGTCTGAGCGATGAAGCATTTTCTTGCCCGCCAGCAACTATTTTTCTTTTCCTTGAAATTACACCGCGGGACCTGCATACCGAGAGGTAAAAAAGAAAGCGCGAAAGGTCGGATGTCGTTTCATTTTTACGAAAACCAATCCTAGTCTCCCGTTCTTGAGAAGATTCCGCAACCTAACCTACAATTTCGTTGCCACGCAACCATGTAATATAAAATTTAATCGTAAGAAAAAAAGACTTTTTTTTTTTAATTTTTAAAACGAAAACTAACGAAAATAAAAGCTGTTTGACAAGTGTCTTACAAATTTACGGTTTTTACGGCGGAGTTGTCTCGAAGTACGCGTTGATCGTGAGAAGATGTTTGTTTGAATTAGTTCTCGGAGCTGCCTATTGTCCGGAGGAAATGTTGGGTTCCTTCATCAAAGCGGAGAAGTTTGTTTAATTCAATCGTAGGAAGTATGCGCTGAGAACCGGAGAGAAAAAATCGAAATAAACTAGAGAAAAAAACGAAAGCGAGAAAAAAAAAAGTAGACGCGATACTTGATGAGAAAGTAAACACTTAATTAATCCACTGAGAAAAGTCTCACTGCGCCATCTTCGTTTTCGTAATTGAACATTTTTTATGAATGAGTTCTATCGGGGTTTAACGAACGAGCGACCAATTTTCAAGCTTGAAATAAATACGAAGTTACTGCAAGTCAGAGATAAATATAAATGAAAATAAAAACGAATAATTTGATGATGCAACTCAAAACGATGTTTTTTAAAACACTGTACGTGATTTTTCGACATCCAATAAACGGATTGATTTCAAACTTGGTACATTTATTCAGTTTATTACCAGTTTAAAACTATACTGCGTTATCCATGGCCAATACTAGGAGCGGTGACCGTTCAGTCCTGCACCGGCTGACGCATCAACCAGTCAGCGGAAGACCGATACTTCTGAGACCTTGATGAAGATACCCGAGTAAAAAAAGACGAGTATACCCGAGAATGAGAAGAATACGGGATAGTCTATTCTGGTACGGGTTTTCCACAGTTTCTCCGTGTACCTCGGCGAGGCTAAGCATTGATAAGGTTGAGTTTCGGTAGAACGTATTTTTACCAACAATGGTAAACGTTGAGTCTCGATAATTGAGAAATACAATCAGGATTATCTTTATGCAAAATAAGTCATTTTAATCGCTCTAATAATAACCGAACAATCTCTTATAAAAATGTTTATTCTTTGAGGTCACCATGTTTAATTAACTCAAGTTTTATTCAGTTAATTAATTTGCGATAAATTAAATTAAATTCAAATTAATTTTAAAAACTTTGGAAAAAAATGAATAGTTTTTAATTCATCAAGGATTGTCAAAGCAACGCTGTATATCGCCCCCGTCTAAACACCATTGATTAGTAAAAATATCCAACTCTTTTCAGTTCTTACTTTTCTACGTGGGCAGAAATGTAAGTCCCCGAGCTGTCACCCATCCGAGTGTCGTCCCGAGTCGCTACAACTCGGCAACGGATGACGCGCAATTTCTGTGCGACAATTCACAAACTGAATTATTCCTTTAAATCCATCTACCATTGGCCCACTCCCTCGAGTCCTCCAGTGAGTTCGCTATTTAATGCACTCAGCTCGGGCCACACGAAAGTGGAAGAAACTAGAGGAACGATCGTGAAAGATACGAGGAACGTAAAAGCGACAGCCTAAGAAGGAAGGACCCAAGGAAGTACCAGCCGGAGCTCGCTCAGAAATGAATGAAACACGGAGGTTAAGGATCGCACGAAACTCCCTTTTTTTTTTGCTTTTTTTCTCTACTCAAGAGCAACCAATTACACGCGAACGTTTCTTAGAAAAGGGAACGCCGTCAATTGTAAAATTCAGATTTGATAAATACTGAGTAATAATAGCTCGTGGTCATTGGATTGGATTAATGCGGGTTTTGCCGTTCTCGAGAAAATCGGTATTGAAATATTTCGTTGCGATCAAATACTTAGATTATTCCCTACGTTAGGAAGATTTCAAAGGGCACCCGCGGTGCTGCGAGCAAACTTCCTGCTTCATAAGCCCGTTATCAGCAACGTTTTTTTTTCTTCAAATGTATTCGTTCACATGTGTTTGCGGATCATTCCCGGGAATAAGTATCAATAATTATTCATTCAAGTTTTCTAAATATAATTTATTGCACAAAAACCAACGTTTTCGAACTTCATTTTGTTGTTCGCAAACAAAGTTATCTTTTGTAGTTTTTCCATGCAAATAATCCAAACAGACCCAAACACGATATCACCAATAACATTCAAGTCAATACAATTTATTGAAAATTTCGGAATATATTTACGAATTGTTCATTTATCACAAAAAAAAACATGGAAAGCAATAAACAGCGTAACATTGAGCACATCTGAGAAACGATGCGTTTTTACAAGAACGATTGTTTTTTGAAGTATCTGTTGGGAAACCTGATACAGATTTTTAAAAATCGGCAAAAACGACTGGTGGTGAACGATCGATTGGGTTTTCATATAATCTTTTACGAAATTAATTTCGCCCTGTTGCTCGATTGAACGAGCTCAATATTTTGAAACCGCTTGATCAAATTTTCGACTTGCCGGTACACGTGATACGAAAGAGAGGAGGGCACTTCAGAGGAATGACCTTCATAGTTCACGGTGGTAACCTTTTATCATTCTGAAACATCTGGTTGTCCTCTTCTCGAGAATGTTGATTTTTCCACATAGCCAGAGACACAAAAAAAACTTATTTGAATAATTGTTGAAACTGGTTGCCGATAATTATTTATATTTATATTTCAACAAATAAATTGAAGAAAAAAAAAAAAAACATTCAGCAGTCCTCGAAATCTGTCTTGCGTAGAAATTATGAAAACGCAACGCTTTTATTACACGCAGTACGAATCGAATCTGAATTCTACGAATGGCGAACGCCCATTATTGGCTAGCGAATTTGGAAGCCGGAAAACTGTACGCGGTTCGCACACACCCCGAAAGGGTGTTGAGGGTCGTGTAATTCTCGATGGGCGAGGGTGTTCAATCCCCCGAATTTAAGTTCGAAGAACAGTCCGAGAGATCCACTTATCTTGATCCTCTAGCGAGACTAATCGAGGACCGCCGATTATGTTGCCAGTCAGCGGATGCGAGGTTTTATTGATCGGCGAAACGATTTCTATTTCTATGGCGGAAACACTCCGGGACAAGAAATGAGAATGCGCGATATTCTCGTCACAAATGAAAAAAATGCTTCAAATTGGATGTTGAACGAATTTTCGAGCAGTCATTTGCCTGTGCTGTTTAAACTGGAGAATTGAATCGGACAGTCGTATATTTTATTCTTGATGCCACTATTAAATAGATATGATATAGCAGCTATTATCATAGCTATTGTTGATGTTACCTTCGTTGTTACTATTATTCACATTACTGTTATCGTTTCATTTCCATTTTCATTACTATCGATTAATTGAAGGCTCAATTGAATATTGAGGATCATACTGATCAATTACTGATTTTTGCTATCGATTACTGATTATTACTCGAATATTATTATTTTTATTACCACTGCTATCGATACTGCTATTATTATTACTTATGGTAATTTTTGCTGTCACTATCAGTAACCCCTGATATTTCTATTATTATTGCTATCCCTATTGGTGTAATTCCTATGATCAAGCAGCCATCATTATCATTTTTTCTTTCAAATATCCGTCCTTTTCGTCCTTTCTTTTCAAATATCTTGTCACTGTATGGTCGAGATCACGACTTTTCAGAGTCCAGCAGACGATTTTCCGAAATGCGATAATCGTGAAAAACCGTAATTTTCAAAATGACGTACAGATTACCAAAAAAATCTCCAAAATGATAATAAAAAGTAAAAATAAAGCTGGTTTTGTTTTCTTCGATACTCAGTTCGATAAATTGGTTTGGGATTTTTTTTACCGAGAAATTCGATTATTTTTTTCCAGGTAGAAAAATTGCAAAGTGCCAAATGCTTTTGGCCAAGGCTGTGTCTGTGTGTATATTAGCACTCAAGGGAGAGAAATATACGCTGTTATTTCCAAAAATAATATACAACACATTTCTTTCCGCTGTTTTTTTTGTCTCGTCTCCGCCAAAGGCAGAAAACGATCGGCCATAGGAGTCCTTATCAATTTCCTATCGGTTCGTTGTAGCCCCGTTTTTTTTTTCTTCTTCCTTTATTCGTTGCCTCTGATACGTCCTATTTACCGAAGAAATATCCGTCGACGGAGATAGGGAGGGGCAAGAAGGGAGAGGAGCGTGCGTCAATAAGAGGAAAAATCGTCGTCGCCCTAGAGGCAAGCTTTCATCGTTTCTTCCCAATGAGAGTAAGGCAAACGTAACCCAAAGGTTTCGATATACGAATAAAGGGAAAAGGAGACACGTGGGAGGGTTATTACAGGGTCAAAGCTTGACCAGGATCAAAATGGCGAATGAAAGTGCGGTCATGAATTTCGGAAAGTCCAGCAGAGTTCGACGCTGCTTTTATTCCGCCCGTTTCTCGTTTCTCGCTCGTGCGCTTCGTCGGACGATTCGAGATAAGAAAACGGCGAAGCGAAACGAATATTGGCCTTGATAATAATTACGTGCGATACGGGAATAGCTCGTTCGCGAAATAGTGATCGGGAAAATATTTTCAGGCGCACAAGAAACAGTAAGAACGAGAAATAGTGGGGAATGAGGGTCTGATAGAGAGAAGAGATAAAGGGGGACTTGAGGGAAAGCGGAAGAGAGCACAGGAAGGTTGGTTACTGGCAAGGCTGAAATGAAATATTGATCTGGAGGTGCGCGCGCATAGTCTGCAACCTGACCCGCCCCTGGGGCCGATATTTCCAACCTCCCCGCGAACCTCGGCTCTACAAGCTCAAATCCACCCCTTGCAGACCTTCTACTCTCCGGACTATGCACAAAGGTATTCTCTCTCGCTCTCTTTCTTCTACTTTTTCTCTCCGAGTACTTATTCTTTTGTTACGATAGTTGTCATATGGCGTGCACGGATAATCCAATGAAGGTGTTCCGGCCCACGAATTATCAATCTGCGAAATCTGACTCCAAAAATCTACATTGGAAGCGTGATGTCGAAATACACAAAGGACGAAGAAAGTGGAAAGAGAGAAAAAGAGAAGAGAGTTAACGTGGAAAAATAAATAAACGAATAGATAGATTTATCAATGCTCTAGGAACATCATTCCTCTTGGTTTGTTTGGGTTTGTTGTTGTGGAATGTATTAGTCTAATAGGAATAACATTAGTTCGCTTGGGTTTATTTGGGTTTGTTCGATAGCGAGGAGACAAAGAAAAATGGCGAACACTGATTGATTGATTGATTGATTGATTATTAATGCCCTGACAAACCTGTAAATAAATATTCATGGTAAATAAAAATACGAAACGTATATATGTATATTAGATACGTATGTTGGAAAAAACAAGTACCAAATTCAACGAATCAACGGAAGGTAGACACGGAAGGGCATCGGAAGAGTGACAGAGAAGGTAGAAACAGCGAGAGAGCGCAGAACGCCCCTTTGTCCACGCAGGTTCAAGAACGATCAGCCTTGTTGCTCTTCCAATTCAATTCGCCAGCATCGATACCGGCAATTTAACGCTAATGTTCCCGCAATCCGCAACGATGTTGGGCCGTCCCCTTGAACGGGCTTCAAGAGGCCGTCAGAGAAAGACAGAGAAACCCAGAGAACGCCGGACTTTGATTGATTTGATTGATCGATTGGTCCACCTATTTCCACACCGTAGCAACAACTTTTCACGCAAAACCAATTCGACGGTGGATTGGCGAAAACGCAAGCGCAATACAGAAGAAAAAAAGATATTGATGGCTGTACATTAGAGCGATGAGGAGAATGGAGGTAGTCGTGCGATTACATCTTCGTCTAACTGATAATGACAGCGAACTGTCAATACTGTCTCTCTGGTTCTTTTAACAGGGTCGTCTCGGGACGGTTTCACGAGGGGGCTCTTTCAATCCTTCAATGACACTCGCGGACTATAATTACGCGGTACATCCTTAATACTCGCTGAAGGATACAAAAACCATCGGGGTTTTTTTTTCTTGCTCTATTCCTCCCTACCTCTGCAAATTCAAACCCGATTTAACGTTTTAACGAACTGTCGAACTGTCGGTCGAACCTCCGCACTTATTCAGATTACCTTTAACTCCGAATTCTTCTCAATCACTGATATCAGATAATCGGAATATATATTTTCGTTTCAATTATAAAAATATAAATTCGATGAAGGTAAGTACGGGCTTTTAAAGGAAAATACACATTTTCGGGGGATTATATCGATAATAGCTTAAATTGCATAAATTATATCGCATGTTTAATGTTATTAAAATATTTGAATAATCATTTTAATGGCGAAAAAATGTGTGAATAATAAAAATTGACAATTTCGTTGTTCTTTTATAATTTCAATTATAAAATTATTACATTTTCATCATCATCATTATTATTTCAAGATAATTATTACCACGATCGTCTTTGTTATCGTCATTGTTGTCATCGCTGCTGTTTCCATTATAATTACTATTTTTATTATTTATATGCGTCATAATCTGTAATTAATTTATCTATGAAACATAAATGATTATATTTACGTTGACATTTTATCTAAAAAAATAATGATTATATATTACAAAATGATTTACACAAATATTTTATCACAAGCTTTTTTACTTTAAATATCGAATGATAATGAAAATTTGAAAAAAAAACGATCAGCAACAATTGAAACGAATCCATTAATTCTCACGTGTATTTGGATGGAACACCCGCGCGCGCACGAACTTGCCACTGTACTCAACACGTTGATCGCGAAGCTGATACAGTACACTTCGTTTTCATTCGAAATGTTATTACTGTATCACGCTGGTGAAATGAGAAGAGAGGCATAGGGAGTGAGGCAAGGAAGTTGGGCGGGAGGGGGGAGGGGATTGAAGCGTGTACACGTCAACGGATAATTGTCCAGACGCCATCAATGTAATTATAGGCGATATTACAGGAAGGTCGTGGTTCATGCAAAGACGATTTAGCCCGACGAAGAGAGTTTCTCTCAAAGTTGGGCGGTAATAAGGAAACCCGCGGCGATCGTGTCCCTCCGATCAACGGCGTATTATGCGGTCCGATTAATAATTCTCGTAGCGCAAATCGGGGACTATTCACCGCAGAAAGCTCCAAGTCAAAGCCGTCCAAAAAAATTCGTGTGATTTTAACTATTTTGGAAATGTTCATTTCGTCAAAGATTTTCGGTACGTTTCGTGCAGATGTAATAACATTTGAAAAATTCGAACAAATTCGAAGGAATTCGAAGGTTCTCAAGCGACGAGTACTCTCATCGAGAGGGTCCAGGTACTTTCCATTACGGGAAAGTATCCATTGTTTTTTTTATTAGAGGTGAAGGACCTCCTTAATAAAAAAACGCCCACGAGAAATTTCCACGTGCGTCGCCCACGCATTTTCCGAAATGTCCTCACCGAGTATGAAACGAATTTTCGGCCATTCAACGGCGCGTGAAAGGTCTGCGCAAACATTGTGGACAAATTTTGCGGAGACGTCGCGACGGAATTCATCTGCTTTTTTTTTTGCTCGTTTCTCTGGACTAATAAGAGTCGCAACCGGCACAAAAATTTCTTGGACGGGAAAAAGTAATTTCAAGGGATTCCTTTCCCTCCCCCCCGCCCATTCTGTATCTACATTCGAATAAAAATTAAAGGAATCAACTTTAAATGAATATTTCGATGCCGATCGTATATCATTATTATTATTATTCTTTTTTTCGATTGCTCAATTCCTGAGTTATTAAATTAATTGGGATTCAATAATGAATTAATTATCAACAATAAAACCCCTACCTGTCACATTGTTTGAGGTTTTTTTTATTAATAATATTCGTTAATAATCAATATAAATGAATTAGTACGATTCGTTTATTTTGAATTTATAATTATAAAAATGATTTTGTTTGTCATCGAAGTATCGCATTTATTTTCGTCTTATTATTATTATGATCTTCGGGATTATTTCTTATTTATTAACTACTCGATTGTTGCATGTATTATTATTATTTGCCATTGAATATATTATTATTATGATAGGTTATACATACATACGTACACCTATATATAAAATTAAAAGTAACGCGACTAGTCTTTGTTTCCGAGTGAAATGGGAGAAAATCTATAATTCAATGAGAAGCAGATCTGCAGGGCTTTTGTTGTGTAACATTTCGAATAATATTGGCTGCCCGATGAAATATATGTTGCATAAGCATTGTTCTTGGCAACATGTTCGATTCCCGATATATCTGGTATACAGAAACGAAGGTGAAGGGAGGAGGGTTCATCGGTGAGAGAGGGGGAAGAAAGAGGAACAGGCGTACAGCTAGGAAACGAGAGAATGACGGCGTACGAACATTATCGATGTTCGTCTAACGGACCCAAGTCAGGGCATAGTCGGCCAGCCGAGACTGAGCCGGCTCCTCTCCTACCTCGCGTACTTTGATTCACTGTAACTCCTCTCCGATTTCAATGTAAAACGACGAAGCGTTTCTAGGGCAGGGCCACTGCGAGTTAATACAACTGAAGATGGATTAGTAATCGGCCACCTTGTCCAGGTGGTTTTGAATGAGAAATTGAATACGGGTTCTCTCTCGCTTTCGAATGAACGCTCGATTTTTAGAACAGTGAAAATGGATGGGATTTGTTTAATTTTTTTTTTTTTTTTTTTCAATTCAGCTGTACTATTTTTCGAAATAGTTTTTTGTTAAGGCATTGTAAAGAGTGTACATTTTTTTTTTAAATTCGTTTCGTGGCAACGCGAAAGTGTAATTATCGAACAAATGCCAGGATGTGATTAATCATCAATTAATCAAGCAGAGAAAATAATTTCTCTCTCGGAAAATTCAATTTTCTCTAGTGGTTCCAGTGTTTTTTTTTTTTTTTTCATTTTCTCATCTGCGTCGCGTTAATTCGTTGAAGTGTTTTTGGATTATTTGTGAACAAAGCTCGTTGAGAATTCGTTTCCATGAGAATGGAAAATAAAATCTCTCTTCTGCTCTCCGTATTTATTGATCTTCCCGACTGCTAGCTCGCCGCCTCTCACACGAATAACAAGTAACCAAACCAAAGCAAAAAATTCTCTCCGCAGAGAATTTTTTTTTAACGAATTTTAGTCGAAACCCGACGGAACGTTGTAGTTGTTTTTATTTCATTTGTTTTTAAATTCAATTAGTAGCAGAGATTGAAACTGCGTCGAAGTGATCGAAAAAAAAAAGGTACGTAGAATTTCGCGTTTGATCGGAGAGGGCGGTAAACAAGCACGACCTTAATTAAAGTCCGCCTGGAGACAGCTAAGAGAAAGAGGGAGAGAAAGGCAGACGAGAGACACGATCTAGAGAGGGTTGGGTTTGTACGATAGGTTAGTGACGAGGAGATCAATATTGGCGCTCCATCTCTCGAGGCTGCAATGCGTGTGTGCTCTGTGTCCGACACCTCGTGCGACCTGATCGTGTGCAGCGTTATATATATATAATAAAAAAAAGGCTCATCCACTTTTTCACACCGCACGATACAGCCGCCACGAGGAGGTTGCGTGTAAATTGTTACGGCGCACAAATCGCGAGGTATAAAATTGATAACCATTTTTTTAGCTTTTAACGACGGGACGGAAATGATGCGAGCGNNNNTTCACGTATCGAACTCACGACTTCTGGAAGACCCACAAAAAAAACCATCTTCGTAACCATGACCCCCGAGGTAGGCAACCGATAAATACAACTTCGCCGAATAATACAATATTAATAAATATAATTAGTATTAAATTACACAATACAAATAATCCAATACTAATAAATATTACAAGTATCGTATTATACTAAACCTAATATAACTGTAGTAAAAACAAATCTATTATTTTATGGACTTGAAGTTCGCATCGTTGCGACGCAATGAAATTTCTCGTTTTTTTTTTTCATTTCTCCAGTTCCCCCATTTTGCGAAATATTTTTATTCGGATTCGAATCCTAGATTATTACAATGAAGATTCCGATAATCGTTGAGGTTTTTTACTTACGATTTTAGTAAATAAAAATATAGAGATATTGAAAAATAATAATTTTCGTTGTGCCGCAACGTTGCGAACTTCAGTCTCATATTGTTTTCCGGAGTCAACCAATCACAAAACTGTCACAAAAGTTTGTTTGGTTCGAAATTTCATCTTTGTAACGGCGCGTAGTGTAACCCGATCGGAAAGTGTGATACAGATGCCAACGGACGGCATTGATTGAAAAAATCATGGATTTCTTTTTACTAAACCTAATATTGTATCGATGCAACCGAGCCTGGTGAATGGACGATCGGGTGCCGTTCCAGCGATCACCGCAGTTAAGCAGCCTTGCGAGAGGTCGCTGCTCAGTGTGGTGACCGCTTTCCCGCACTCTGGCTGGCACATCGACCAGCGAGCGGAAAAACGATTCTTCTGAGACCTTGGCGTATACATACTTTAAGCAAAAATCTATGTGCACCATGGAATCTGAAGATTACAGGGACATCTATATCGGTACGGGTTTTCCGTGCCCTCGGCAAATGCGGTACAGTCTATCTTAAGTCCGCTGCAACAAGGGTTGGGTTTACGGATGGGGTATGGTTAGGGATGATAGACTACATGTGGAGAATCGAGAATGAAAATCAATAAAAGCGAGTTATAAAGATTACTCTGAAGTTATCAGAAGTCTGCTTTAATTTTCTACATGACCATTATTGTCTCAGTAATTAATTATCAAAGTCAAAAGTGATATTCTTACTTTAAACATTTATAACTCTCCGAAAAATGAGAACTCCCGGAACATTCAAATTAAAGAGGAAGGATCGAGCTATAGAAACTTTCAGGTGAAATCACTGAAAAATAATAATTGGCGACCGGCGACCTTTCGAAATACGAGCAAGGACTTGGAAACTTCGCTATCCGCTTTTTTTTTAAATTGATTATTACTCTGTTAAAATACTGTAGCGAATCGTAAAAATATTATATTTCAGGATCTAAAAATTAGAGATTTGAAGCTTCGGATGTTTCGTATTTTTCGTATTACAATCATTTTTCACAAGGTCTTTTGAAAAGTGGCAAATAATTACAGCATTTTTTAAAATATCTTTGTGAATATCTGTATTATGAATATAATAATTATAACAATTATTATTTTTTCTAATCTCGTATTACCTGCCCTTCAACCTCACACTTCTTAATTTATTTCACCACACCTATCTCGAATGAAATTGAGTCTTCTTTGTAGCCAGTTACTGTTAGTGTATAACAAAAAAAAAATCGAATCATTTCGATTCTCCCTTCCTGTCGCCCTCCATATTTTTATTTCTCTCGTTCTCTTCCTTTCTCGCTCGTCCGCTTTCCCTGATCCTCCCTCGTTCTCCCTTTTCCTTTATGCACGTGTCGTACTAGCCACCGATGGGCTTCGATGAAAATACTTTTAAATTGGCATTCGCTCGGCTCGAATGAAACTACGCTTCGTAATCCATCGAACGATCCCACCGAGGATGTACTCCCCGGTGAGCGCGGTTTTTCACTGTTTTATAAGCGCCGGAGTTCGAGGTCAACCTCAAACCCCCGCACACCTTAACCCTCACTCGCGCCCTATAGATTTACCTCTGTTTCTCCTCTTTCTAATTTCCATTTTCCTTCCCTACTTGCTCATCTCTTGGCATCAAGAGCGAACGAGAGACGCGCACACATCGGTGATGCATGAATTACTCTTGAGAGGATCGTAAAAAAACGAGATGAGATGTTACAAGATATTTGAAAACTTTTCCCGCTTCCAAACTCATTTCCCAACGGAAATTATATGTTTAGTCATTTCTCAATGCGCCAGTTTTTATTTTATTTGAGTCTTCCAGCCGTCTCTTTTCATGTGGTCCAACCACCGTCTTATACTCCGTTCTCAACACTATTCCAACTCTACTAAATAAACTAATACCCTGTTAAAATCCTGTTGAAACAACATGGGATAAGTCCGAAATAATCGAGCATAATTATTCACAAAATTTGTAAAAAAAAGCTTAATTACAAGATTTTACTTGCCGTTTAATTTTTTTTTCGTCAAAATGTTTTTGGTACCTTTGCTGCCGCGCACGACGCAATGTGCGCGGCAGCAAAGGTACCAAAAAGCAAAGGTCTACCACGGAGTTATCCTACGATATTTTCCAAGGTCGCGGGGAAACTGAAAAACCCCTACCTCGGTATGAACAACCCTGAATTCTTTTAATTCTACGGTGCAAAAACTTTTTATCAAAGAACCAGCCGGAGCACGGCTAAGCGGTCACCTCTCTAAGTATCAACATGGACAAAGAAATCGCTTTCGCGTCAAGTCTGGCGATGTGTATTTCGAAATTTTAGTAAAATATATCGTAGGGCTTAAGTCGCAGAGGAAACTTAGCGTTCAAATTTCGTGTAATTCACCTTCAGTCGTTTCGGCTTGGCGCTGACGATTCGGCGAGTTAATCGATCGGAGCGTGTTTCTTTTTTTTTTTTTTTTTTTTTTTTTTTTTTTTATTTTGGGATTGTGTGGTATTAATAGCGAGTAATGTAAACTGGGAAATAAATGTATAATAACGTTCGCATAATCAACCATTTAATTACGAACAATTAATTTTCGGAACTTGCCGAGTATCCGCAGATATTCACCTAGGGGATTCTGACTAGTTAGACTCTTGAGACATACGCTACGTAAATCGATAGACATAACACGACTACATCGCTCTAGAACTTCCAAGACGGTAAAAAAATTCGAAAAAAAAAAAACTCGATCGATCTGACCTACAAACACTTTTTTTTCTTATCGTCTTTGAACACAAGGAGTGAAACTTGAACTTCGAAAATTCGCGATGAATAAAATCGAACAATGTTTTTGCTCAATTTCTTGAGCAGATTGAATGGATTACGCGTTGAAAGAAGAAAAGTTAACCAATTAACCTTGTTTCAAAAATGATCATATTGAAAGACGAAGTATTTCACTTTTGGAGAAAAACTTTTATATCAAATATCGAATAAAATTCAAGTTAATAAAAGAGATAAGTTAAACTTAGATTCAACATTATAATTTGACAAATAATATACTATTATCATAGATAATCATTAAGATTCGGAAATTTTCGATTATTCCTTTATTCGTGCAAAAAATAAAAACACATGAAAAGAAAAAATAAAAATGACGAATTAACATTTTTATTTGAGAATAATTTCATACTTTTATCCAACCCTTAGTCCAACCCTTAGTCCCAAAAAATTCCATTCCCAAACTGAGTTCCTTCAATCATTCATTTCCAAAAAGATAACGACGTAATCTTTCAAATCCCTGTAATTTATTTTTACGAAGTATCTCAACAAATATTCTTCTTCCTTAGAACTCTCCCTTCCACATAAAAAAGAAACCAATTCCACGAATGACAACAACGACGCAAAAAAATGTAAAAATAATTCTTCTTGCACTGAAAACGTGCACTGGTCGCGTCACCATTACCAAGAAAATGAAGAACAGTCGCAGTCTCGAAATTAGCGTCTACGATTCGCGATAAACGGTAGTGAGTGTCAAGGAGCTTTCATCGCTCAAGGGTCCACGTTGTTACCCACTGCTGGGCTCTCACAGGGAGGCCTGTGTCGGGGGCGTTGGTAGCTCTCTCGCGCCCAGCTTTTGTGTCGTGAGTCAACGCCACAGGTGGTATTTTCCACGTTCCCACAACCCTCGTCTGATCTAAATACAAGTTATATATACAAAAATCACACACGGACACACGCGGACATTTTTAAGCGGTGACAAGATTCGCTACGATACAAGGCTTCGCGAAATGGATGTGTATGGGGGGGGGGGGGGGGGGGGAGGGTTGGCGCAAGGGTTTTCGCCCTGCGGTACTTTGCGGGGCAACTCGTGGTGCCGCGGGATAACGTGATAACATTGAAGGAGGGAGAGAAAGAAAAAGGCGAAAAAAAAGGGCTGCGGCGACACTTTGAGTCCTTGGTTGTTGAGCGCTCCCCCGTCCCCCCCCCTCCAACTCTTCCGCGGTCCCACCGAGGCACAACAGCAAAAAATGCAACCCCTCTGTCGCTACACAGAGACTTCCACTTTGGCACGTTCGTGGTTAAAGTGCCCTCATCCTGGTGGTTATTAACTTAGTTACTGCTGTTACTCGATTACATTGTGAAATACTTGATGCGAAACACTCAAGTGGCATTGTTGTTGACGATCAGATTTTTGTTACGTATTGTTATGAATTTCAAACTGCGGAACCCTAAAAATTATTTCATTGCGTTTGCCTGATTCTACGTTTGAGCGAATTATAACCCTAGGACACTGAACACGAGTACTGCAAAGCCTGTATTTCTACGAAGAAAAACTAAAATCTTTTTCTTGGTTTGTATAACACAGCATTTTTTACGACGAAAAATTCGTATTAGGTTTTTCTCGCGTGTCACATTCAATTCTTCAATATTTCGGAGTTCGAACGAAACAAAAAAAATCTCTGTAGCAAACGGTTCGTTAGGAGCGTTTATTCGAAGCGTTGGGGTTGTGCAGGGTTTGTTTTTCGGATTACGCGTACTTAACTGAAGGTATCGTTCAAAGCGTAATAAACCCAGATTCAATAACATCACCGTTAAGCGCAAGGAGATACGGAATATAAGTCGTGATGTAAAGGACAGGCTAACAAACTTGACAATGAAGCGTCGAAAACTTCTTATTTCCTAGAAAAGAATTGCCATATATTAATAAATCAACAATCCTCCCGAGACATCCGTATCGATTGCGGATTCGATGATGTTTCCGCGGACAATTCCTTTCACGCGCGTGATTTACGCTAACGTGCGGATAAACTGGAACGCGGAAGGGATGAAACGCGTTCGGTGGTACACGCGCGGATATGCGAGCATCATCGCGCAACGAGTGTACGCGTCACGCAAACGATACGGGTCCTCGACGTATGCCCTGTGCAGAGACCTGTACAACAGAGTTGCTCCTGGCAAAATCAATCATCATATACGTGCATACATACATATAAATTCAAGCATAAATTCATACATACAAGAATTCATATATATATATATATATATAGGTGTATATGTATGTGTAGCGCGTAACATTGTACACGCTGGTAATGCCACGCCGCTTTGGGAGGAACTACGTGCGTCACACGGCTTGGAATAGCTACTGATGTCAAGCTGGTTACTCTCGCATCGTGGTCTCCCATTCGCGCCCCTAGCTTTCACTCTCCGCCTTTCTTTCTTTCTTTCTCCCTCTCTCTCTATCTCTCCCTCTCTAGTTCTTTGTTTCTCGCAGGATCAAAACCGAGCTCGGAGTGTAACGTATACGCTGAGACAGTTTATCCTGAATCTTTCTGAACGCGTGGATCGACCAATAATAATAAAGTCCGAAAAGCGAGGAAAATAAATGCGAAGGGGGGCAGCTCTTGTTACGACGAATGTTTTTTTTTAATGGAAAATTGAAATATAATAAAGAAAAGGGATGGAGAGTACAGAGATTAAAAGTGATGGTCAATAATGTTTCTGTTTAATCATTAATTTTGTTCAACAGTTAAATTAAGATCGAGCTGCCAAAAAAATTTGTTTTTCACATAAACGACATCCTAACCTTCTGTATCATCATTCAACACCTGGAGAAAATGTAAAGTATAATAATAATGACAAAATCGTAAAACTGAAAATACTACGAATAAGTAGGGGGGAGAAAGAGAGAGAGAGGAGGGGGAAGGAGAATCGAAAACACCATTGAGGGAGGCACGTGAAGATCGAGGGGCGTTGGTCTCCCCTCGGTGAATGCAGAATGACGGAATGACGTGTTCCTCTGCGGCGTTTCACCGACCATATTGCTCAGGCGGGCAACGAGAGCGTCGGCAACGAGGACTCTCTGAGTCACGCGATCAATTGTGAGTTTACGAGGAAAAATATATGTTTACCGCGAGCGCGAGAGAGACGGAAAACGGGCGCGAGAGAGAGAGAGAGAGAGAGAAAGAGAAGCGAAACCGAAATGCACAAAAAAGGGAGGCGAGAGAGCCAGAAGGCAGACACCGGAAATAGAATTATTTCGACCCTTTCGGGTGCCACCATCGATTTTCTAGTTGAATCTTCGTGGCCTCGACTACTAGTCTTATTTTTGTCTTCCTCTTTTTTTCTATTTGCTACATTGCAAAAATATTACAAGTATTTCGTATGTCATCATCGAGGCGCGAGAGCGTTAAGTGGAAAATTCAAAGTCGGACACGCAACTGAATGACACGTGTAAACGCGAGCTTCCTAAAAATATCCGAGTCCCCCGCCCGAAAGTATTTTTAATTATTTCCGTAGATCTGCTCGATTCTTACAACTTATCATTTTTTATTATTATTCAGTTTTGACACGATTCATCAATTGTTATTATCATTCAATCAGGTAGTTCTTTAAGTTTTTATTCCAATTTTTATTACTGTTATAATAATGATTATTATTATTGTAAGACAAAATCACTATGCTCGCCAATATATTTCATATACATTTTAACAATACAGTAAATAATTTGCAAAAATAATACAAACTCTGACGCTTAATAACAATGTATTATCAACGATCTATCAGGTTTTCGAACGTTTTAAAATGTATTTTGTACTTGGCAATGGGAATTAATTAAAGATCGTTAATAACGACGCTAATAGCTGTGGTGACCATATTAATAGCAGCGAACAATTGATACAGAAATAATAAAACGAAGTATTCCAACTGGCTGACAATATTCCATACGAATTTGGGTGGAAGCAGAGGGAAGCTGTAAATTTCAGTGTATTATTATCTTTAATTCGATGAATCGCTCGAGCTTATCAATGTTGCGCCGATATATTTGGAGGAAGAGGGGGGCAGGGGTTGCGTAATAAAGTATTCTATCGGATCGGCAGGACAAAAAGTCACGGTCGCGTTACACTTGCTCGTAAAGCAAACCGAGTGCCATTGAATTATGGACGTTCATCTTTTATTGACTTCGAGAAGGAAATAAAAATAAATAAAAAAAAATAATGAACGAGTGTTGAGTTGCATTTGATATGACGCTGACGGCGTAAGAAACGACTCTGGTGCATTTTTCATTGTCAACTGGAATAGAAATCGTTTTTCTTATCCCCGTCCAATTTTTCGGACAAATCATCCCCTTCCCCCTCCTTTCGACCGACGACTATAATTTATTTTACAGGAAACATCAAATTGGGTAACTTTTTCTCGCAGATGAACGGCAACTGCAAACATGGAAGGTTGATTGGACCTCTGCACAGTGAGATGGAAGGAAGCTATTACGTTTGAGAAATCGAAGACGACAAGAAGAATTTTACTCAAGCTGAGGACAATCGCTACGGTCTGGAGGTTAAAGCCGAGGAATATTGCTCGAGGACGTGGAAAGGACAGGAGTAAACAACGCGACACGCGAGGACAGCCCGAGAACTGGCGAAGTGAAAAAAACTATCGAAACTCTTGGGTTACGTATCGCAAGAACGGCGGACATTGACGGAGGATAGAAGAACGAAGACGAGAACGAAAATAAAAAATAAAACGCGTCACCGTGGTATAGAAAAGCGGGGAAGCTTCTCCGTCGAATGTCAATTGATCGGAGAGCTCAACGAAAAGATCGCCGCCTCCGCCGATAAGTAACATAATCGATCGAGGTCAAAAAGTTAAGACAAGATTGAAAGGGAGATCAAGGGAGATTTCAATCATCAACATTTCTTCAAACTCAGCTTCAATGTTAAAAATTTCTTGGCGGTACGAATAAATCCAAAAATGATTCGCTTCCGCAGTAGCATTGATGAGAATGTCGCGTTTTCACAAGTCCATTTTTCAACACTCCTTTTTTCCCCCAAAGAGAAAACCCCACTTGTTAAAATAAATTGTTTATTTTTTTACATTTTTTTTTTTGTAGTATATACTTTGTAAAATGTATTTTCCAAACAGTTCGTCATGATTTACAAAAATTACTGAATTAAATCGGATATTTCAATACCACCAGTAATCAATAAATTTTCGATGGCATTCTTCTTTACCACTTATTGTACTTCAACTATTGTTTTTTTTTTTAAATAAAAATTTGTATCCTATTTAATGTATGTGGAATAAAATATCTTCAATCAATACCGAAATAACGAAAAACACGTGTCATATGCTCGGTCGGTAAAAATCCTAATGCCAAGTTCTCTCCACTCGGATCATATTTCGGAGAAAAGGAGCGATAGCGGTTGTTGATTGTTCAACAGAGAACAGCTAATACCTCTTTTTTCGAAAAAAATAGACTGTTTAAAAAAAGCTTTGGATGTCTACGATTAAGGACCATCAACCATAATATTACGAGTGAAATTAACGATTATACACACGGGTAAAACTATGTCCTTCACCGTCGATCGAAAAAAATTTCTTCGATTGCTCAACACCTCAAATAAACATTTCCGAAGACTTTAATTCATCCCCCCTCCTTCACACCCACACACATATAGATATAACAGCAAAATTTCGTTCCAACGTAATTGCGGCCAGAGCGCACCGGTAACGAGTCACTCGGGTTTCCGGTCCAAAGCACGCAGTCACTCCCACGCCAAATGGCAGGACAGAACGTGCGCAAACCCATACCGATGAAACTGGATCGGTCAGCTCGTCGGACGGACTCGGAAGGCCCGAGATAACGCGGCAATGCAATTACCAAACTCACCTGTTCCCTCGCATCCTTTAATCGGCGTTCGCACTTTTTTGTTCCTTTTAAATTAGTGTAATCGATTTTATAATTACGTAATTATTTCTATAATCATATTACGTGTAGTAAAAGGAAATCCATGATTTTTCTGATAGATGGCTTTGGTTATCCGTTGAGTTATCTTAAACAGACTTTTGAGATAGTTTCGTAATTGGTTGACTTCGGAAAATAAAGGATTTCTTTTTGCTACATCTAATATCATTTTACAACATTCATAATAACATGGTAAGAAGCTGATATGAGTTTTAAAAAAACTTTTGTAATACTCGTACTTATATATAATTGTGTAACAATTTTATTATGAGTGCGTATTAAAATAAGAAGGCAATAGCTAGGATTCTAATCAGGGGAAAGGGGGGGGGGGAGTTTTTTGTGTAGATCAGCGGCTATCGTAGCGTAAAGTGCCTCGTGGACACGCAAGTATCTCTCTCTCTCTTTCCGCCTATCTTTCTTCTATGTCTCCCCCCCCCTCCCTTCAAAGTTAAGCGAATAATTGTCGGATGAGCAAGTTCTGTAGCGTGACAAAGACGCGAGACTCGTTTTTCTTTTTTTAACGAAAACCGGAAGAGACGAGTTCAAAATAGTGTCGAGTGCAATTGAGAAGTTTGGCATTCGGGCTTATTAACAAACGATCGTTGAAGTTCATCTCGCGAACCCAAAAAAATCCGAAGCGAGGAATTTTTGGGTATTCAAAGAAAGTAATTGTTCCTTTATTTTTTCGTCGTTATATCGTAAGAACGTTCGAGACTTACGGAGAAACTAGCACTAGGGACGATAACCGGATGGAATTGCAAGCGTGGGTTTGAGAAGAATGCTTCAAAGGTCAAAATTGACGGGCTTGACAAAACAGCGGTCATTCGGGCGTTTTCGTCGACGCGCGTGTTCGTGCGCGCAAAAGTAGAAATGGAGAGGGGCTTGAGAGGGGCGGATGATACTAACGATAATACTGGTGGTTTGGAGGGGGCAGGAGAGACTATATTGTTGAGCCCATGGTGTTTATTGAAATTCTGTAACGAAAGAATTCATGTCCCAAATCGTTGGAAAGTATTTGAACAAAAATGTAGTGATCCGCGAGTAATCGTCGATTGTAATTAAAGTAAAATGTTATTTTCAATTCCAATATTTAAATCGAAATAAAAATGATAAAAAATTAAAGGAAATTCATAGCGATTTAAACAAAACTAGGTTACGAAATCGAGTGAAAAAAGCAACGATTCGTCTTCGTTTGTTCCAACCGTACGACCTAATGTCAAAGATCCCACAGTTGTTTGTCTTTCCATAATTTTCATTGAATGCGCGAGCCGACACCAGTTGGTCTAGTTACATCTATATTCAGATTCAGGCGGAATCGGTACTGGTTATTTTATCGATCGTGCGACATGAGCCACACCGAGGCCGACAACAGATCAACGGTTCGCTTGTCAAAGGCCTTTTCCTCCTCTAAACGATTGAGTGTGTGTGTGTGTGTGTGTGTGTGTGTGTGTGTGTGTGTGTGTGTGTGTGTGTGCGCGCGCGCGCGTAAAATCGAGAGAGATAGAGAGGGAGAGAGAGTCAAGGGGGAGTGGGCAAAGCGGACGTTTGTTGTGCAGACACGATGAGTATAGGGAAATAAAAACTGCGTTCAGGAGCCTTTACCAAGAACACGAAGCGGAAACGCCCCTGGCAGGGCGAGACATTACCGTGTGCTCCAAGGCACGCAAAAATATATACATATAGACATATGTGCGGGTCAATCAATACCGGAAGTTACCCTTGTATACACATGCAAATATATATATATATATATATACACGTAATGATGACTCTGAGGACGAACTATCGAGGACGGTCCTCGAATTCCGTCGTTGACACGCATTCACACAGAAGATGTAACTTTGAAGACGGAGTTCCAGACCCATTTTCAGCAGTAATTCGTCCCCAGATTCAACGTTACGTCAACCCTGAAGGCTTTGTCACCTATCGATCCGAGGATCGTCTTGACATTAAAATTGACCGAGAAAAAATGTCAAGGTTCGTTTCTAGCTGAAGGTACTCTGGTTGTCAAGCTTTTTGTTGCGCAGATTTGTTTTTTTGTTACTAGATTTTATTCATGCCACATTAATGGCGATTTTTTCTTTTCAATTCAGTGTTCGGGTCCGCGTTCTAAGCTTTTTGTATAAATGCGATACGAAGAAGGCTTGTCACATTTGGTAGTCCTTCGAATACAAGGAACAAAGGAAAATTACGTTTTATTTATGTTTAATATTTGCTTTGTTTTATTTTTAATGAATACTGCATGAGAAGACTTAATGCAAATCTTGCATAATTAAAAGAGAAGGAAAATAATATTTTTAGCATGTTTTATGTTTATAAGTTTTGTGATAGATTATTAAAGAATTTTTAAAGAAGTTTTCTTTAAAGGGACAACCATATTGCTAGCATTGATTTATTCGTAATACACAGAATGACGAGCGAGTGGAAAACTAAATTTAAAAGTAGATATTTTGCCAGCACGAGCATAAATATTCGTTGATTAATTGTAAGTCTTCCTGGAATATTTGAAGTACTATTCAATTCGCCTTTACCTCCTTAATGCATCGTTATTCTTCGATGGATAAATGCTACAGAATCGAAAAACCAACAAAGATACGTGAAGAACAAGAAACAAGGAGGAATCGATCATCCGCGTCGCATCCCCTGCCCTCTCCGCCTCGTCTATGTTGCTCGCCGTTACTCCTCCCCGTCTCTTTCTCTCTCTCTCTCTCTCTCTCTCCCGGTACAAACTTTTTTTTACCTTTTCTTAAAAAAAATTAATGTTTCGGGACATTGGCACCGAGTGAATCGCCGGGACCATACATGGAGGTTAAAAAAAAAGCGTGGGTGCTAAGTACTCGACGGGCCGGCCTCTTCGGTTCGTAGAGACACAGCAGGAGAGTGAGCGAGAGAGATGAAAACACGAAAGACTTTCAGCAGTGTAAAACAGATTTGAGAATCTTTTTTTTACACCTGTTCAACGGTCCGTCGTTTCAAAATTGTCTTTCGATTTTTTCTTACAAGATCATTTTTTGACGATATTTGCACCATTGGATGATTAATTATTTCCTTAGATATAACTAAAAATGTACGGTAAAGATTTCAATGATTATTATTTCCTTGTGTTCGAACAATGTTATGAAAATATTTATTCTCTTTAAAAATCCGAACGGGAACGTAATTTTGATTAGCTGAAAATGTTAAAATACGTAATTTTTTGAAACAGTAATTCTAAAAGGAGCGAAATAAATTCCCCTCGTGTCCGGGGTAACCTCGGCGACGACGAACTTCGTCGTAGCCGGTGCGCGAGGGATACATAGATAGATCGTCGAAAGCAACATGGCCGCTCAAGCACTCCCCTGACGTCTCGCGCCGTAACGACGCGAGCTCGTGGTATGTGCCGCCTACGTCATAGCGCACACACATGCACAGACTTGACTGCGCGCGCGCTCGAGCCCACGAACGAAAAAAAAAATGATTTCCGCGAATTTTTTCCACCGCTGACAGTCGATGAGAAAAATCAATAAGGGTGACAACGAGGCAAACCGTACGATCCATTCGTTCCCTACGCGGAAATATTACGCGCTGGCGGACGAGTAACGCTGACAAAAAAGGGGGAAAAAGCGTGTCTTCGGCCGGCGAGAAAATCAAGATGGCCGAACGAGACACTCCTCTGGGCTACGTGCGTGTAACGCGATGTTCACGCACACGCTGTTTTTTTGGTCATCCTCTGACGAGAAGATCGCGATGAGGCGTAGAAAAAGCTACGCGTCACATTCTCAAGGCGTTTTCCGGCACGGCCGATAACCTTTTTTTTTCATCGTTTATTGAGCTCAATCGCGCGTTTTCGTCCGCCGATCGAACTCGGCTGCGCCGTCGCCGCGAGCTCACGAGGCGATGCGAAGGCACGTAAAAAAAAGATGGGAAAAAAGCAGCGATCGTTTAACACGATCGCGAGAATTCTTTCGGGCGATGAAAATTTAACAACAATAACGCGCAGTCGTTTGGCAAGGGATTAGGCGTTGAATTAATCAAAGGACTCACCTATCGAGTGCAATTAGCGGCCTGGAAAAATCGAGGCTTCTCGGCGTATACCAACGGGATCCCGTCCACTACGGTCTCACAGAGTGCACTGCCGCGACTAACGGATGCTGCCATCTTTGGGCCGCGATCGCAGCGCCAACTTCCGGCCGTTTGAATCATCGAGCCGCGCGAATGCGCCCCCTCAGCAATTTTTTCGATCGTTTCATTCGTCCCTCGAACGCACAACGGAAAGAAAAATTCGTATGGCCCGCAGGAAAAGGGCGGAAGCGAGCTCCTACTTTCTCTCCCATTTTTTTTCACCGTGCAGAGGATAATTGTTAATTTTGTACAAATACGTTATCCACAGTTAGGTTCTGTAAAAATATTTACAATCTTATAAATAAAAGCATTAATAGAATAAATAATTTTCCTCCACGTGTAATTATATGAAAAACGAATAATCAACTTCCGGCTGTGATTTTAAACGCTTAGGAAAATCGTTTCCGCACAGTTTCTACGATAAAAGCGTGTATCATGCTTCACATTTCTAGTCGATTTCCGCGATGAATGCGTTAGTGAGAGATATTCGTCTGACGATAGATTAACGATTTTACGTCATAGAAGACTTCAAATTTTGTATAAAAAATGTGTTTTTCCTCGAAAAACACAGAATGCTTTTAAATCATATTTTTTCCAAATATACGCATTTCCAGTGTATAAAAATAGTAACATTCGAAATTAATTCCTGAAAGTTCTTTATCACCGTGAGATTTGTATTATCGCAACATTGATAGTACAAATCGCGCGCCAAACGCACGTGCGGCAACGCTATATGTGTGGCGCGACCGTCGCCTGTAACAACGTTTGATCTTCTTGGCGAAGCACATGGTTGTCAGCGTTCCTAACCCTTGTGTCTACTAGAACGACCATTCGGTTCGTCAAAACAGCAAGAAAATGCCAAAATCAAAGAGGGATAAGAAAAGTAAGGTTCTGAATATTATCCATGACAATTCGCGAAAGATCGTGATCTCGCTTCGCGCGAGCGCGACTTGCCTGACCTAACCTCAAAAACGGTGTATCCACAGGCTAGTTATTTACAATGGTTGTTTCGTGTAATTTCAGTATCTTTGACGAAGACGAGTAAGAAGGGCAAGGTCCTGAAGGAACACATTGTCAATGACATTAAATCGTGCGCCGAGAAGTACGACCGAATCGTGTTGTTCGCTGTGCGCAACATGCGCAACAACAAGCTAAAGGCGATCAGAGAAGAATGGAAGGATAGCAGATTCTTTTTTGCCAAAAACAAAATTATGGCATTGGGCTTGGGTAGAACCCCGGAGGAGGAGGCTGTTGATGGTATTCACAAGCTGTCAGAAGCTCTGAAGGGACAGTGCGGCTTACTGTTTACCAACAGACCCAAGACGAAAGTACTCGCATGGATGAAAGATTTCGAGGAGGAGGACTACGCCCGATCCGGCTTTGTACCTAAAGAAACTATCGTTTTGCCGGCAGGACCTCTGTCTGACTTTGCCCACAGTATAGAGCCTCATCTGAGACAATTGGGCATGCCGACTGCGTTACAAAAAGGGGTTGTCACTCTGATAAAGGATTATGAGGTCTGCAAGAAGGGACAACAATTGACACCTGAACAAGCTAGAATACTGGTAAGCAAGAAGCATGATGTATCACAATGTCCAACTTGGTAGCCAGTAAGAAAATTTATAATGTAGATATCAGCACTTTTGGAAGATATAGGAATCTACAGGACTCTAAGACTGCAAAGGGATGTTCCAAATGCAATTGATACGATAAAGACATTGACTCTACTGGGATTTTCTTCTCACTCTCTATGATCTTGCCACGCATGACCTCGATGAAGTTGTCCTTTAAACAACATTCGATAGATAGTTTTCAAAACGTATCTGCGCAATTTTTCCACTCTTGGAATGTTCATTAAAAACGGAAAATCTAAATTCCTCAAATTGCTATCCCCATGAATGGACGTTAAATCTCCATTGTAAAATCAGATTTATTTCTAATATGCTGGTGGATAGGTTGGGAAAAAATTGGGGTGGTGCACGATAAAGTTTAAAGAAATAATGTGCGGCAGAATTTTTTTAAATTCAATTTGAGGATGCGTGAAATATAAAAATTTGAAGCGAATTTGGATAAAACTGTGTGGCACATCAGTTATGCCGACCTAACCGCGATAAATATATATCCAAATAGACTGCACATAATAGTGGAAAAATGGCAGTAAATGTCTAGCTTCCTTTTTCGAAATATTGATACGAAAACACTTTCCAATGATATGAATCTTCAAAAGTTATCTCGACCAATTTTAAAGCATGACTTTGCTTGACCAATTTGACGTAATGAGCTGAGGATCTCGTTCACTCTTTTCCCAAAATTCGATTAAAGTTTTCCGTTGCATCCTATATCAAACATGTGCCGTTCTCCCTGAAAATATTTTCCAGGAGCAAAGAATCGACAACAAAAGTGAACAAATTGCATCTCTTCCACACTGATCAGATTTCTCTAACTCTGTCAGTCATAGCGCTACGTTAATTTCTAATTTTTCATATGTAGAAACTCTTCGGCCGACAACTGGCGAGCTTCAAACTGAAGCCACTGGGTTTCTTCTCGAAGAAGAAGGGCTACAAGCAACTGGCGGAAAACGAGGACTCCGACCAAGAAATGGACGTGGAAAACGTGGACGAGACGTGAAACCGTGTATTCTAGACTGACGATAAACTAAAAAAAAATGTACATACTTCGTGCGCCCGTACGTCCCGTATTGGCAAAAACGCGTGGAAATAAGAAAAAAACATTTTTTAAAAATAAATAATTCGCCGCAATGGTGATATCGCTCGCTCGAAGGAGAAAAAAAATAATTGACGAGTCCGCTCGAAACAGTTGAACGTCTGCGCGTTCAGTCATCTCGAAAGAAAACTGTCGCCGCAAATTTCCCAAATTTCAGTTTCCCTTCTCAATTTTACATCTACTTATTTCAATCGAAATACAGAATTGCACCAAAAATACACTTCTAAAAAACATTCATCATGAGTCTGACTTTGGCGCTGGCGATTTTTTGGATTTGCGGCATTTTGTGGGTGAGGCAAATGAAAAAACTTTAAAACGAAAAGGTGCACCAACGTATTTTGCGAAGTTGATTAAACTTCAAAGGTGCGTCGCACGTGTTTGAAGTTTAATGTATGTTGTTTTCTTGTGAATTGCCGGACTTGTTCGGTAGAGCAAAGCTACGTCACGGTGTTTACTGAAATATTGATGGATCATTACTGTTACATTTCTTAATGAACCTTTCCGGTCAAGTAATTTGTCTTTAGTTATTAATTTCCAGTCAAGTAATTTTTCTTTAATCTACCAAAGTAATAATTCAATTTTGATCCTCAACGTTTCATTCGCTTCATTGGTAATTTTAAAAATCTTATTCGTCCAAATTTCCGCATACTGCATCAGTGTCCGCTGTTCGTTTTTTTTTAACATATTAGTTTTTCATGGCAGGGGGTGGTCTACTGGTTGACCGATAAGCAAGTAAGAGCCCCGGATCGTAAAGTCGTGTTGGACATCGTACCAGAACGCCAGAGAAGTGCCACGTCGATAGATTCGTTCGAAATTTCCGACGTGGACGATCTCGGACGCGACAGAGGCCGAAAAATAAGTTACGCTTATTACCTTTTGTTTTTGTGGCGATATTTCTTTTCCTTTTGTAACTCCTCGCCGAGCAGAGACCTGCGAAAATTTCTTTGTGATTTAATCCGCAATATCATGAATTGCCGTTGGACTCTCTGATGGCAGCAATTGATAGATTTTCTGAGACTCCGATAAGACGAAGATCAACATTGAAGTTTTTGAGCTCTTTTCGTTTTTGGGAAAGAATCAAGATCTCAAAATAAAATCATTCGTAATTAAAAAATGTCACTATCGCCTTTTTCCGGTATTGATTAAAAAAAAAGTGGTCTCGTCGAACTGCTGGCTAAGCTCGTCAGTGACAAAAAAAATGCTTTATGGAAAATTAAATTTTTACATTGCAGGAGGAAACGCGAAAATCGCACGCGGCGGTAGCGATCAAAGTGTTTGAGTCACTCTCGTTTTTCGTGCGTCCAACCAACGGCAATCTCAATTCGACGGAAAGACAAAACGATCTTCCAACCTCGACCAATCCAACCGCCGCAAGACTTCTCGCGAAATTTCTCGTAAAAACTTCTTCGAAGCTCGCTTTCGTAATTGTATTCTCAATTGAACATCCGTGATCGTAGGAATTTCATTTTCGTGTTGCGTTCTTGAACGTAAAACGTGCGACCGCGCAGATCATTTTTTTCCACATGTAAAATCAATAAAACTTGATTTAGCTAATGGACTCCTTCAGAACGTGGCCAACCCACTAAAACTACGTGGCGGTGGATTTAAAAAAATTAACAGTCACTTTTTTTCGAAGCAATAGCTACTCAATGTATTTCTTCATTTTTGTTCCTCGTAGTAATTGCGCTGTGATTACAGGAAATACATTTATTACACTTAGCAAGCTCAAGCGTTTCGAGAGGCGGCGTAACAAAAATTGCAATACGATTTCCGAGCGATTTTACGTTCGGAAATTCGGCCGATTCGTGGGTTTCCCGTTTTTATTGAGCTAATTGACAGTGGCGCGAGTTTGTTATGTTGGGACGAAGGATCCTGGCGACCCCCGATGATGGTGGAGACAATCTCGTTCAAAGAGAACATCGAACGCAACATTTTCATTTTCCAAACCAAAACGATTCGTGCAAAGAATCATGGATCAAAGGACATTTTTTCTTAATCGAGTTCTTGCACCATTTAGTTCCAAGAGAAAAGAAAGGCCGAAAAAATAATCCACCAATGGTACGGTGGCAACAAATGTTTCGTCCTTGAAAATAATTTTCCGGGCCTCCTCCGATTTTTCCGAAAATCAGGCTTGCGCGGTTCAATTTTCGCGAACCGTTATTCCACCGTTTTCGTTTCAGATTTCGGGCGACGAAAAAAAAATCGTTTGTTCCGACCAGTACGAAATAAAAAAAAAAATAGGCGAACAAAAAAACTAAAAGGTGTAATTGCAAAGGAACTTAATTTATTCACACCGCTGACGAGCACTGCGACGAAACGATAATAATAACGAATGAGAACACAAACGATAATTCACCTATATACAGACAAGCTCTATAAAATAAAAGTATCGTACAAAAAAAGAAAAAGAAAAATTATAGCAAATGTTTCGTCATGTGACATCGGAAATTCCGAAGTAGCTCGTTCCTCGTACAATCTTCCTTTCCTCTCTTCGAAAGCCTCATTAATTTCGCGTGACAACATCCTTGCGTCTCCGTTCCACGAGCGAAGGACTCTTTGGTAATTCGTTATCGCCTTGTCGATCCGAAGCTTATCGTTGCTCTATCACCCTCCCTCCTCTCCCGCAGCATCGATGAAAAATGATTGAAAATTAACAAATGCGCGAAGTTGACGCTGGTGAGTTACCGCACGATCGATTGATCGATCGTTCGATCAATCGAGCTTCCATTCGAAGCAACGAACAAATTAAAAACGAAAAAATAAAAATGGCTTATCACGCGTTCACAGAGAGAAAGATGCTTAATACTATGATCGCGGTAGATACTGGACTTTTCGGCCCCTTCGAGTAGCGTTTGAGAGGCGAGAAAGTTCCGTTAAATCGAGAGAGCATTCAAACACACAGGCCGACGTACTCCTGATCGCCATTCGCCATAATTTGATCGAGATATCACATTAATGATAATGATGGATTTATATGTTTCCGGTCAACCCTTGTTCGAATATAACCTACGTATATGGCAACGTGAAAGCACACCAACTAAACCGCGATCAAATACAAAAATAACTCTGTAATCGTTCGAAACGAAATCCTGAAAAACGAGGTAACTGAACGTATAATTAATTTTTTTCCCCCTTTCTTTTTTGTTTTTTTTTTTTTTCGTTTGAGTTTATCACTTTCGAAAATCGTCGAATCGCGAATCTGCAAGATTTTTCCTTCGTTGGGAAATTAAACAAATCGCTTTTTCTGTCGACGTATTTTCGATGTTCCGACGTTTCTTTCGTTCCTTACTTAATTGTCGAGAAACTATCTACCATAAATAATACTAAAAATAACTATAACAGATATAACGATGAATGAGTGATCGATGAGAGATAATTGATAGCGGTCCGATCAACGGAATTTTACCCATTTAACCCTCGCGTGATACGCGGAGTTTAAGCACAAATAAATACATTTCTAGGGAAGAAGAAAAACCTCACCGAGCTTTCTTCTTTGTTCATCCTGCCTTACGCCGTAGTGTGAGATAGCAGCTTGCGCGATATTTTTATAATTCATCGTCGAGTGGGATGAGACCCCAAACTCTAAGATTGGAATGCATGTTGCAATGATTGCCCACAAAAAAGTCGATCATTTCAAGCAGATGCTAGCTGCGTTAATTCGAGACACTTAGAGAAATATATATACACATGAATGGATGTTTCGAAACGAAATCTCGTTCCCTCCGAACAGTATTCGTAAACGTGAAAAGGAGAATTCCTCCAAATTCATTCAAAATCAATCTCCAATAGAAAACCGTAATTTTGTCCTCCGTTGATTCACGCGAAATATTCGTTCTGTACGTTCGAATAAAAGAAAGTAAACCACTACCAACCATTTGTCAAATTAGTTAGAATTTATAAAATTATTATTAGCTAATTTAATTTTATCGGTTTTTTTCATTTTGTATTCTCAAGAATACAGGAAGTTTTGCAAAAATCACATTCCTGACATCTGTTATATTTTTTCAATATCAGTAAAGTGTGTAAACCTTTTTATATGGAGATTAAGAAAAAACGTACAAAGTTTGTTTGGCTTTGTTCGGAGTGGAGATAATCATTAACCTGATTAAATTATTTTTCGATTGGACTAATTGATTGGTAGTTCTTCAGACGTCAAGGATCCTGAAGCGATAATGAGAAACATAGTTTTTCGAGTTAGCGAATTTTCCGTGTAAATCAACTATGAAAAAAGGCGATTGATCCCACCTGGGTTCAAGAGATCGAATGTAACATTTTTACATCATTGGAGGGAAAATGATTCTCCTTTGATATCCAACGTTCGCTTCTCGAATGAAAATTAGGGAAACATTTTGACGATTCTCATTCAGCGATTAGTAATCAAAGCTATCAAAAGTTTAATTTTTGATCGTAATGAAAACGAGAAATTGATTTTCCCTCCACTAAACCTCTATGAAGAGAAAAAATTGTTCGAAGCGTTTTGATTTGATTTTTGTCTCGAAACACCCCAACAGTTGTATATACGTGTACACAAATACCGCAATTGCCGAATGAGCGTATCGAAGCGTAATCTTATTCGCTCGACAAATCGCACCAACCGCGGAACACTAATATTCGAAGAGAGAGACATAGTACAAAAGTTAGCTGAACACGACACGACTGGGATTCTCCCATCACTCGTTCACATATATATGTAAATATATAATCGTTGCGTGAAAATTTACGATCCGCTGGTGTTATTTCCATGAGAGTATTGTTTTTTCGCCCCCCTCCGGAAAGGGTCTCCTTTCTCCCTCAATTTTCTCTCTGTCGTATCATATTTTCTCGCAACGTCGCGTTATTGGGCGATCTGAGGCTCGACGAGAAGAGACTCGAGATTCGGCAGCTCGGGTATGGGTTCTCGCCAGTACGAGAAGTTGCTGAACTCATCCGCTGCGTCCTCTCGCAACGCCGGGAACAAATGATCCACGATAAAGCTCATGTTCGAATATCTGAAAACATGGAAAATAAAGTATTTTTTTTTAAATTGCTCGACAATTCCGAATCGCTTTGGATGCCTCGACACTGCGCGTCCTAAGACGTATCCTCGGATATATTTTTGTTCATTACTGAAATGAAAAATGAGGCGAATATGCATTTCCCTAGTTTTTATCCGATGAAGTCGCACGATCGCAAGCCTGTGGATGCACTTTTGGAGAAATGGGTAAAATTGTACGATGGATTAAACGCTTCGCTGATTTTATGAAAAGAATGGGAATTTGAATTTTTACGGAAGATATATCTGTCAGGAAAAAGATAAGTACTCGTGAACGTTGAATCTTCTTCAACAGAAAAATTTCTCTGCTTCTAAAGAGCAATTGTACTTATTACTATGATTATTCATAATTATATATCATAATATCGGAATATGTATTATTAAAACAATATAGAATATATTCTATATTTTTATATAGAATATATTCGTTATATATTAAAAAATATATATTGTTATATATATGATATAATTTAATTATTATAATAATAATCACAGCAGAAAAATTTAGCGAACAAGTCGAAGGCAGTTTTACCCATTTCTCCTTTTTGATACCCGTGACAAGGATCGGCCCAGAATTTTTTATGACAGGAAACATATGATGATTAATTTTCGAACGAGGATCAGCGAATCGGCCCGAGCTCTTCCGGTTTTAGAGGAAAGTGTCCGGAACTGAGCAGGCTAAAGAAAACCATGGAAAAAATGCATGTACCGGAGAAATGCATGGTCAATCATTCTCACGCGATATTCAAGGTTTGAGTGTTGTCCGCGTCCCTTAAAAAAAGCCCTGTAGAAGAAGAAGCGAAAATTCATGGAGAGAACGGCGTTGTAAAAGATATACCCGATGGTGATGATCGATGCTCTGCAAGCGTGTTAAAAACATGGCGATGCTGCGCATTTTCCTTTTTTATCAATTAAATTGATTGTCTTAATGAAACCGGACGGACAAACGAAAAAATCAGCGTTAGAAAGGCGAGGATGAAAGTGGAAGAGAAAGAAAAGCGAGTGTGTAAACGAAGTGCTTACCCTATAAATTATAAGAAGATAATTGAAAGTAAATTGCACAACCAAAAACCGTATCAGCTTTTAGCAACTCGTCGAAACCTCCAACCGTAAGTTTCCCGATTTAAAAAATTAACGGAACGAAAAATCCCGATAGTACGATAAATAAATCGATAAAAATAAATAAATTCATTGACTAGAATCGTTCTTTTGTTTGCAAATAGAACAACTGGGCCTACGTGTAAAAGTGGGTACAAAAATAGGCACGCATCGACCGTTCGTGATTTTTGTGCACCAATAAATATCGGTATCCAAAAAAAAAAAAATGATTAAAATACATCTAGCATATATAGGTCGAGCGTTTCAGCGATAAATATCAGAGGTAGCTGATTATTTTTTTCAGATATACATATCTGACGAAAATTCAACTTAAAATTTTTATAAATATTTGCAAGAAACTGCATTGAATTTTCAATTCAATGGGCCTATCGAAAAGGATTTCTCTGGAGAAAACTTTGCATTTGAAGTTTGCCGGTCATCCGAAAAAAATCATCAAACGCGCCCGCGTTGAACTGCGCCAAACGCTCGGCAAAAATCGACGTAGAATTTTCGAGTATCGGAAAGATCGTACATATTTCGAGTTAAAAAAAATGAGGAAATATGTAGTTCTCTGTACGCGGGAAAATATTGGCTATGGTTGTGTGATTTATCAGTAGACAGCTCCTGTTGACAGAGGCGGGAAGACCTCATTGACGATACCGCTCTGACACGCGTAACTGTAATCATAGAAATATATATCACTGACGTCAGAAAGCTCAAGAATAATTTCTTCGCTATATTCTCTCTAATGAAAAAGTCTTTGTGATTTTTTGTTTTGGTCGCTTTCAATCAGCCGGTTTCAATTGGTCGCGGCTCGCGAGTCGTCAGCTAAGAGAAAAGGGAAATAAGGCTTTCTCCTGCTGCGGCCCTTGCGATTGGAGTATTATCAGGGAAAAAATAAAAGAACAAGAAAAATTAAAGTATTTCAGTAGGAAGTTTTTAAAAATAGCGCATGCATATCTCAGACCTAAATTCGGGTTAAATGTAACGAACATCCGATACCTGTATTCCGTTAAAAAGCCAAGACTCACATTTGCGACAATGGCCGGAAATTCACAATTCAACAGAGGACGAAATGCCTGAAATTATTCATTGATTGGCATAACATCTTCGTCACATAATTTTATATGTTTGGAATTGTTTCCTTGTAATTTTTGACAATTTGCGATTGAATGCAGAACAGGCCCAATTTTTGTCAGATATGTTTCATTCGCGATTCGTCATATTAAATTTCAGCATTATTCTCCGAGGATTAAAGAATGATCGGAAGCATCTTCAAATTTGTTCCTTGGACCTTGCACTAAGCACCCTGAAAACGCATCGAGGGGATCACCGACGAATTTTTAGATACTCTGTTGGTTTCCAGACGCAGAATCGCCTAAAAAATCCACATCGGAATTTCAAGAGCCGACTGGATCGGTTTCGAAAAATAAAAATCAATAAAAATTTAACGTTTATGGAGCCCGGTCTGCAAAGATCAGAAATTTTTCAATATTGATCGCCGAAGCACACTCGAGTCCCATTCGAACCATCGATCCGGGAATTACCCACCACCCGAAAGCGTGTAGTGTTTCGCAAAAAAGCACAGTAATAATCCATTCATCAACGTCGTATTTGGGTGCAAGCAGGTGTAAAAAAAAAACGAACAAACACAAGTGCAATAGTAGAAATACTTACGACGACTGGAATGTTTGGGTGAGCTCGTGTTTCAATTCACCGCGATGATTGATCGTGAATATTCGAACGATGGGAATGCCAACAGCGCGATAAGCCCAAACGTCGTTGATGCGATTACCGTATCCGGCGTAGAAAGGTTTTGAGCCTTCCGGAAATAGCGCCTGTATGTCGGTGAGACACGAGATTTTGAACTGTTCGGGTTTCTTTTCGATGACCTCGCGATGAAAGGCGGAAATGAGGCTAGTGGGATTGAGCAATAAGGGCCCCTCGGGTAGCGAGAGATCGCCCTGTTTGATACTCTTAAGATATTCCCTGGTGACTCTAGCTTGGCCGATCGCTCTTGCCGACAAATACAGCAGTTTGTATCCGTTGTTTTTTATCTTCGTGAACAACTGAGCAACTCCGGACTGAGCCCAATCCTTGCCGACGATCGGCAATATGTGGCCGAGCACATCCGATTTCGTGATCGTACCGTCGATGTCCGATATTACGATTTTGTCGTCCCATCGCCATCTGTAGATGTGACACTTGCAACGCGAAGTGCCCTGATAAGCAGTTGTTACACTGAAAACCACCTCGTTCGGGCCTTCCTTCAAGTTGAGACTCGCCTGAAGAAAATAGCTTGAGTAAGAATAATCGAAGCACCTTCAATCATGATGGCGACTGTTGCCAATCCAATGAAACTTACGATTTGCTCCGAGGACAGCCTCAGAGTTTTGCGATATTTCTCGATTGATTCGTAGTAGGGTCTTCGCTCTTTGGGGATCTTTACTCCACTTGATTTTCCATTTTGATTGCTGTCGGAATCCTCGCTACCGCTGTAACCCTCGCCCTCGGCAGTTTTGTTGTTAGTTTTAGGTTCAACGATAGGATCTTCCGGACTGCTCGACAGGCTGGCCGGGCAGTTTTGAATGTTGATGGTTATCGGAGTTTCGCTGGTATCGTCAGTCTTTGGCTCTCTGAAATGAACGTTCCCACATCTAAATTCTTTTGTGGTTATTGAGGGTCGTTCGGTTTGGGGTTTATACTCACGTATCTTGCATGCTCGGCTCGATCGTCTCGTTCGTTACGTTGAGACTCGTAATTTCCGTTGCTTCCGATAGAGGCCCGTCGACTGGAAAGGAAAATATTCATAGCGGGTCCGTTTCAAGAATGCTCGGGGTACCATTTTGAAAAATGTGATATTCTGATTCTGTAACGCCTGAGGAACGCACCTTGGCTGATATCCTGGGTCTGTTTGGGCGGCTGGGCTGATCGCCTCCACGAGAACCAAGAAGTGTAACCAGTACGCCCTTCAACGACCTTGCCGCCGCTGATGGCTTTCTTCTTTTCCTCGTGAACCGGAAGCGAGATGTACTGCGCGTAGAGATTCTCGACCGCTTGCTGTGGCAGGCAACGTTGAAACGCCGCCAATGTTACGATTATTGGACACGCGGTTGCCCAATTGAAGAACTTGCCGTTTATCTTGACGACCAAGTTTGGATTCTCGTAGAGCTTCACGTCGTTGCAAACGTCCTCGAAGAGCAAAAGATTCTGGCGGAAAGACTCGTCCGACGGACCGTTCACCGAATCAAGCCCACCGCAGAGAGAAAGACTTATCTCGAGGTTATTCTCGAAAAGCGATTGCTTGGACTCCTCGAAATCGCTGTCCAACGATTTGGGTCCGCCGATCGCACCCTCGACGCTGTTGGGACTCTGAGGCAAACTCGGACCATTCCCGGACTCGGTGTCTTCCTCGTCGACATTTTTGCCCTCTGAAAAAAAAAAAACGGGCGGATTTATTAATTTTCAAAATCTCATCAGTCACTAAAATTGAGCACTCGGAAACTCAAAAAAGTCTGATGGAAAAGCTACTGGTTTTTTTTTTGTGGAGATATCCGAGCTAAAATTGAATTTCCCTTTTTTTAATTGGGAACCTAGCTTCGTCAAATTGTTCACTTATCTTTTTCTTACAAAAAGCATTGATGCAGTGCAATTGTACGTAACAATAAAATAAATATTAATAAAACGGCAATAATTTCGTGAGCAGCGTGATATTTATAAAAATAATTTTGTAATTTCATCATTTTATTACTGGATGGATATTTAAAAAATCGCCAGAGTTGAGTACATGAATTATTTACGAACTTTTTACTAAATATTTTAGTAGTTGTGAAGATACAAATTTGATTCAATTTTCGATTTATAAAATAATGAAAGATTTATTTCGCCGATTAATTAATCAGCAATAATTTACAAACTTTACATATATGTATAAACAAATATATCACGTTCGTTCGGATAATTCTTAATACTAATAAAACAATCTAAACGTGTAAAAAAAATGCAATATTGAGAAATTTATTTGTTGGACCGTTCCAACATTGAAAGTGGAAAATTAACGTTTCTAAGGCTTCATTTATTATCAAATTAGCAATTCATAAACGATACGACACAAAATTCTCAAATGTTTAACAAACTTTCGCCCCATTTTGGCTAGCTCGGTGGTCCATTCAAGAATACCTTGAACAGATCTGAATTTTACCAATTGATTTCGTCTTATTTTTTGTTTGCTTTTTCAGATGTTCCATTTCCAAACAATTTTCCAAACAATTGCGTATAGTAGCAATTCAAAGCTTCAACGTTTTGCATGTCCGTGAAACTCGTCAAATGCTATAGTGTCTACTTTTTTGCAGATGAGGATCGTCCGTGTCAGTTTGGACTCATCTATGAAGACTTTTCTAACTAGAATCGCTCTAATAACGGGATGGGAAAATCAGGAAGTGCATGGAAAGTTACTGGGTCAAGTACACAGTCCTGGAAACAAAAAACACGTATTTTGAAACCGGAAGTTGCGCTTGGCCGGAATATTGGAAGCGAGTTCCGGATGACTTTGCGATCCATCGTTTATCCTCCGAATAACTGATCGCCAACCGCAGTGGAAACAACAAAGCAAAAGAAAAGGGGAAAAGTAAAAGCGCGACAGATGACGAAGAAGGAGGAAGCGAGAAAGGAGGAAACGTTTAATACCTTTAACCACGGTAGGCCCGCGGTGGGACGAGGGAAAATATAGCGCGGCAACCTCGGGATCCAACTCGTCTGCGTTAAGGTCACTCAGATATATTCCCTCGGATTCCGGATTGTGTCTTACCCGGGAGGTCTTCTTCATGAAGGAGAACATACCGCTGAGCATAGATCGATGGGCCTCCGCTGACATAGGGGAAATTTTTTAAGCTGTTAGCCAATTTGTTAGTGGAAAGAAACGTTATCTTATTCGATTGGTTTTCATGACTTTTCGAAAGCTCGAAAGTTTCAGATTTCTTTTCGTCCTAATGATTTTACGAAAATAATCTCCAATGTTTTAGCAAAATAAAAATACAAAAATTAGGAAATTGAGATAAAATTATCATGAAAAAAAGCATGTATATAAATATTTAAATATCGATGAAACGTTTGAGCTTTCTTGATGTTTTTTTTCCTCGTGTCAAACATTTTTCGACAAGCCATCCGCCAGTGGAAGCGATTAAACGATTATTGGATTATTGTAAAAACAATTATGGAAGTGCCACAGGCGTGTACGTGTACGATGACCGGAGAGTTTAACGTAGAACTGAAAACGGAACGGAAACGAGCGGACGTCAAATTGATCTAAAAAAATCGCAATTTGCGATGATCTTTGCAATGTCCAATTTTAAAAAACGCTGATTTCTTCAATCTTTCAAATAATTTTAAAAATCATAAGTAAATCATCAAAAACTCGATAATTCCGCTCATTTCCGATCTTAGAGATTCTCACCACCGCCTCGTTACGGGATCAATGTATTGTTCGTTTTGTTAAGTAACAACATAAGTGTACTAAGGCTGACGGTTATTAGTGAGTAAATGCGCGACGAAGAGACTGTGACTAGTCGTTGTGTTTCGCACTAACGAGGCGTTTCGATGGCACTTTCAAAACCTCCACAGATTTTCTCATTAAGTGAGGCCTTGATCATCACGTGTAATTAAGGTCTCTAACGGGTGACCTGGATTCACGCATATTTATCGCCACGACGGAAAAAACCACAACGATTTCAGAAATGTTACACGTTTTGTCGAATTACTATCAATTATTTTCATCATTAAATTATATTATATTTCCAATTATTTTATTACTCAAATTTCACTTAACTTTAATAAAAGAATTAATTTTGTATTCATTGAATTATATTTTTCGTAAATTAATTTGTATTACTTACATTATTCATGTTTATTTTTGCACTTCAATTATTTTAATCAATATTTTAGGTAATTTAATTATTAATTTCTATTTATAAAAAAATTATTTACTTAATTGTTTAAAAAATCGTATATACTTTTGAATTCGTAATTTTAAATAATGTTAACATTTCAGATTTATTTTTACGTACTTTCACGAGCTGGAGGGTGATCCCTCTTGACTTCACTATTTCCGGTGCCTAAACGCTATTAGTTTTTACCCTTCCGACATTTATTTTACTCTAAATTAAAGAAAATGTAGCTGAGTGTTTCGCGAATTTGCCTTCAGGTTTTCATTCAACATGGAAAGGTTTAGAAAATTCTCATCCATCGATTATCAAGGTGGAATCGTGGACTTACTGTCGTTGGAAGGAACCGACGTGGTGGATGCGTTCATTGGATGACCGGAGTCGGGTGGCGGGCTTGGTAATTCGCCCCATCGCCAACTCTGCTGATGCGCCTTGTCGTCATCGAGTTCTTTGCCTTGTTGCTCGATCTTCCGCATTTCAAATTCCGTGTCCGATTGGACTGGCGAGGATGGCCTGGAATCCCGGTTCCTTATACGACAAAAAATAAACAGTTAATAAAACATGAAGGTCAAGCCGAATCGACGATTGGAATTAACACCTAGAGGATATTCGGATGTGGCTATAAATGTGGAATGTGAGATTAGAATTTATAGAAAAACGGTTATTTCTTTGTGTTCAGACAAACCGTTATCAAAACCTCTTAATATTTGCCAAAGTTTTGTTTAGAAATATAAAATTTGAATGGAAAAAAAAATTTTTTATATAATGAAAATGAGGAAACGATAATATAAGAAAAGAAATTTCGTTTAATTGCGAAAATGTAAACTCCAAGCCCATATTTGGGAATCGCGATTTGTGTCGCTATTGTATCGTTTGCTCGTATCTCACTTGGTGACTTCCGTGTCGCTGAAGAAGTGAAAATCAGTTTCCGGGTGTTTGACTTCCGGTACGAGACCCGCGGGAGACTCACTCGACACGGTTTTCGTTTCAACTTCCGCCACTGGGCTCGGTCCCTTTTGGATCTGTGATAAAAAATTGAATAGCTTTTTATGTGAGTAAAATTGGAAGGAGGCGCAGTGATATTGAGAAGAATGATGGTGATTCGGGGGTTTCGAAAAATGCGGGTAACTCAATTGTTTCCGTACCGTATCAGTCTCCTCATTGACGAGTACGTCGCTCTCGCTCATTTCCGTTTGGCTGCTGCTACCGTTGCTCGTTTTTCTTTGCGAGCCTTTCCTCTTCATAACGCTCTTTCTCTTGCGTTTCTTTTTGGAGGAGGTCGCGGTCTTGTTGTTCGATTCCTCGATGGACTCGTCTTTGGAATTTTTCTTGTTCAACAAGGTGTTGGATTCGTCGCTGGATTTTTCTTTGGCGCTGCTCTGGGGATCGTCGTTGATAGGTCTGAAGTCATTCGCGACGACGCTTATCTTACGAATCCGATCGGAGGAGGTGACAGCCACGAAAGATTTTGGAGTTGAAACGAGTGGTCGTGGATCGTCCTCGTTGATGTTGTCCATGTCGAAGATCTCTTCCTCGTTATTGTTGTTGTTGTTGTTATTGTTGTTGTTGCTCGTTGTCGGAGGCTTCTTCGATTCCCACTGCTCGTCGTCCTTCATCTTCCAATCAGCCAGCAGAGCTTTCTCGAACTTTTGCCTCTGCTCGATCGACAACTCCGGGAAGTTCTCTTTGAACAGCCTCTCTCGATCCTCTACCTTCAAAGCCGAATACTGTTCACGCAGAATCTGTTGCTTCTGCAGCGCCGACATGTCCCCGAAACTCTCGCGGAATATCTTGTCGCGTTCCTCGTAAGTCAGTGACGCTATTTGCAACCATTTTTCACGCTGTTCGCCCGGCAAGTCCGAAAATTGCTCGAGCAAAAATTTTTCACGCTGGTCAGGTGGCAAAAGCGACATCTGTTCCAACTTTTCGCGTTCTATGGAGAGCACCGAGTCTCGCAGGATTATCTCGTGCTGCTCCTGCGGAAGGTCCGGCATGTGAAATCTGGAAAATTGCGATAGACATATTTTTTGAATCTGTTGGTGTTGACTTTTACAATTCCTAGCACATTTTTAGTACACTTTGATAGAGTGAATGCCGGTTAGTAATAAATTTGGATAAATTAAACAAATAATCTCGAAGAAGCTTAGGCTACTTTTCACAAATACGTGTATATAGAAGAGTAGTCACAACCTTGCGGGAGGGAAGCAGCTATCGTCGGGAATGGGTGAGCAGGCCAAATGCGGTGGAATTTCCGAGTCAGCGGGCGATCCGTCCGAACTGACTTCCTCGACGAAAAAAGCCTCGCCAGACTCGCCGAGTTTCATGTGAATTTGCCGCGCCTCTCCATTTATTTCGATATCCACCTTTAGAATGTGAGAAAGGCCAGAAAACGTAGACAAAAGTTAGTTGCGATACATTTTTAAGAGAAGATAAACGATGGGAGAAAATTAGCGCACTGGGAAATTCTCGGGCAGAGTTGTTGTTCCTAAAGACGAATGTTGTTGTTTGGGTTCATTTAGATAAGGCGTAAAAAAATAGCGCTATTGCGAAAATACCGGAAAGGAAGACAATAATTTCATCACGAAGAAAATAATGAGCGTATGTTCGTCGGGTTGGCGCTCGTTCAATTGTGAATCATTGCTCTGTATTTGGAGACGCATAACAAGCCCGGCCATTGCCAAGTTCAAAACCAAATGTTTTTCTGCCTATAGCCAAGGGATGATCCTCTTGTACCACTTTTCTTAAATTCTAAGACGTGTCAGCTTTAAGTGATGAGAATTTATATTGAAGAAAATGAGAATGGTCTTTTACTAATTTTATTCGCCCTAGTTATAACAGAGAGAAGTGTTTAGTAGGAAAACAACATGCTACGTAAATAAGATGGAAACTGGTGTCTCGTAACTCATTTCGACAACCTTTTATCAGAACGAACCCAAACAAAAAAATAAAGAAATCTGGAACTTACGATTTTTTCTCTGGATCGTAGTACGCCAAGTTTGCCAAAGCGAACATGAAAGGGTGAACAAGTGAAGGATCCATCGGCCTGTTCAACTACAACAACGTCGATGGCCCCGGTGAGGGTTGCTGCGTTGATCTCATTGTAGAAATCACGAAAGTTGCTGATGAACTTGCCTATGTAGTTCATGCTGTACATCTTAAATCCTTGCGCCCGTCAAGCCGCGACACGTTTTGCGATTCGAATATATTCGTAACGTGGAAAGGGGAAAGCGAAAGGAAACAAGCTAAAAAGACGCGACCTTTTCGCGGAAAGTTCGGGTTGTTCTTGCGTCACGAGAAGAGAATCGACCTTGAGACGTCCCGGCGAGATTCTTCACAGTCAGGCACCAAGGGCACGCCTGTCAATCCGTCAGACTTACGCGAAACGATTCACAAGATTATTACAAATTTTCTTCACTTAACCGCATTCTCCACAAAAAGAAAAAACGTGAAAAGTTCTTTATTTGTTTTTTGAAATGTCAATCATCGAATTGATCAAACTTGAGTTCAGCTTTCTTTTTTATTCAAGCACGGAAACGCAGATTCGCCCGACGCTCAACGCGGAAACGAGAGTATTCTTTTTTTGTCAGCGGATCGATCGAATTCGAGGGTTGCGACTCGCTCTGACGTGTGTGTACATGTACCGACGCGGCACACACTGCGGAGAACAAAGCACCGAGCTGTCAGGTGTCTCGACGCGCCGGAACGATACGACTTTATTCTTTGTCGCTTTCTTTACTGCTGCTGCCCAACGCTAAATGGGAGCTTACATGCTTCGAGAATCAGGGAGGCAGTAATTGATGGAAAATCCACGACGAGTAACGAAAATTTTGTTTGTTCGTTGCGCCGCAGCGAGAAGAGCGTATGCGGAAACGATTCTCCGTCTTTGTCTCGCGAAGTACGACTCACACTTGCATCCAACCGTCCGCCCTAGCAGACGCTCACTGACTGACGTTCGCGAATCCTCACTGAGCGTTTTCGCCGCGGCGCCACCGTCGATCGCGATCCGTATGACGAATCCCGCACCGCCGGGATAACCGCCACTGATGACGCGTTCGATGCCAATCAACGTATTCACATGGATGCACACGGGAGACTTTTTTTCGTTTCTGCGAAAATAAGAAAGTGGCGATACGATTAGAGACGAGCCACTGTTTCGGATATGGTGATATCAAGTCAGAAGGAGAGGCGATTAAGGAAGGGTCAAGAAAACTGCATTGCTCTTGTCGCATCTTCGCGCAATGTCAAAGGCTACGTTGACCTTGCGGTATAAATATTGGCCGGAATTTTCATCCGTGAAAGGTACGTTTGAGTTTTTCACTAAAAACCGAGCATCAGATATTCCAGAATTCGTAGATGTAAAGCTCGCTGGACTTACTGTACATTAAATGTTATTCTCGTTCGAGAAACCTTCGTTCAAGCATTCTCCCGATTCAAACGGCTTCTACTTTCGCCGTACGACGAGCACACGTATACTGGTTCACGAATGAAAAATTTTACTACAAAAATGTGTCGATGCTTCGATCGTAATACGAAAAAAATGTTATACGATCGAGCAAGTTTTAAACGAGACACGCAATGTTTTTCCAAAGTGTACAAAAAAGCTCGTGCCGTTGCGTACACGTTTATTCAGTCTTTCGGGTCGGAGCGTTCCGCACGTTACAAATATGATATTCTCGTGCGTCATAGTGAGACACAGACGCGTTGCAGAAACGGCAAACTTGTCAATCGGGTTAAAAGGAAGAAAAAAAAATCACAGGAAGGAGAGGACGTTAGCGTGAAAGGCGCCCGCGTGAACGGCATAATGTGTTCCGAGATCAGTGTTTGAGCCAAGTCGAACAAGTGCATAGTGATCGCGATGTGTATGAATCAGTTTCACATACGCTCCACGCTTGCGTTACGTAATGTATTGACTCTTGAGAGTTCGTTATGAATCGCACTGTCATTTCTCATTGTTGCATTGCGATTTTTTTTTCCACGCGCACGAGTCCGCACGCTTCACGACCGTAGGCTTGTTTTGTGGGAGTTAGGTTATGTTGGGAGGTCAGGCGACTGTAAACATTAAATGAATCCTTTTTTAATAAACAAATAATACGGAAGTCATAAAAGAAGGGCATAAAGAAATCGTAAACAAAATAACCAACGCGCAAGATCTTAACGCGCACGTGCATGAACTTCCTCATTAGAAATAAAATAGATTTTTTTGCATACCGCAATATAGCAGTTCAGCACTACCTTACCGAGGAAATACGACAGTTGTTAATTCATTAAATCAATACATTTAACACTCAACATTCGGGAAATACGTGCCGATCGATCTTTCGAACGGAAATATTAATAGTTTGCGATTAGATACAAACTATGCAAAAAGTGGAAAATGTCAACAAATATGTTGCAATGACATCTGTGTCATAAAAAATATAAGCTACCGGACATTTCGAGCAGATATTATCGATTGAAGCGATGATTTTTTGCCTTCGCTGGTCGACGTACAATCACTACACACATGTACAATCACGTTAAATAGTTTTATGAAATTGTGGTTGGTAAGGCCACTTGAGTCAAGCTGATTACTATTTTAATACTTGATTTTTGATAATAATAATTGAACACGTTTATTACCAACACTTCTCGAATAATTATTTTCTTCTGATGAATATTATTATGCTTAAATGATTTTATCTCAAGTAAGAAAAATCGTAACTGTCAATTTTTATGTAACAAAAATTCACGAAGTTACATTTCAAAAAATAAGATATTCGTACATTGCGAATTCGTTAATTTTCTGTAGGTCGCTCTCGCAACATTAATCAGATATATTTGAGAAACGAGAATCTGAACATTGAACCTTGCATACATACGTCCAACCACGTTGAGAATACACATATACGTTAACACGGAATCGTCCGACTAATTGAACATTGTACCTCGTCCGGAAGGCGGCAATCTGTGGATTTGTGAAAAACCGAGGTCCGCACACGTACATATTCGAGCGTACGTAAAAAGCTTTAATCAGTTCTTGCGTCACCGGCAACATTATCGGCTTTCAGAGTACACACAAAGACAATTTATAGCTGATACGTGGTACAATGTCGAGTAAGGCGATACTGGGACATTAAACGGAAACTCCGAAAAGTACAGCTGTGATTTCAGTTTCCTAACACTTTGAACAGGTAACCTCAGCAAAGTATGAAATCTTATCATGTTTTGCAAGTCAGATTGACGTTCCGTAGGAAAATCGGAAAAATACAAAATTTTTCATTTTTCAGAGCGCCGGATCACGAGGAAATGCTAATTCTAAGAATCTAAATTTTTGCACATTTCTTTCAGAATATACCTTTTCCTAAAAAATATCCGGAAGAGTTTTGAGATTTATTGTTTTTTTTTGCAATTTTTTTTTTTTGTTACGTCAGTCGTAACGGAAAACAGTAAAATTCTGAGATATGGACATTATGTTTAATAGCCTTTAGGGATAATAAAAACGTGAAAATAAAATTAACATTTATTGCCGTTTTGTAGTCGAAAAGTCGAGATATCCTACGCCCTGCTCGTAAACGAGGTGCAACTTTTTTTTTTTACTGGAATTGTCATTTTTCGAAATCGATACGTGTAATTTTTTGCGCAATCGTCGATAACTCAGTCAAAAGAAATAGCACAGCTCGCTGAAAAACGATTTTGAAGAGGATTATATACGCTTAAAAACCATGGAAACAGCATTTCGAGAAACAAAAAAATGTTCGTCATTCAAATCTGCCGTATTGTGGAAATTTTTTCGTTTTCTGCTTTTTATGGTTTATGAGATGAGGAAAAAAGAAGCAAGCGAGTGATTTCTCTCTTAACGAGATTTACGAAAAATACGATTCAAGCTTCGACATGTTTTTTAAAATTATTTTTTACCGTTGTCTTTTTTTTATTGAAATATAGCTTTATGAAATTATAACAGAGCGTCAAATTAGTAACCGTCCTCGAATTACCCTCTATCTGTCCTGTATATATTTGTCAAAACATTGACTAATTAACAAATATCACATATTTTCCTGGTCTAACAAATTGCCGTCTTTCACTCGTCACCTCCCCCATCTTTTTGGACCAAATAACTCGTTCAGGATGTTTTTTTTTCGTTCACGGAGTCGGAGCGACGATGAGTGCGGGGCAGTTTCTGTGTGGCGACCTTTCGATCGTTTAACTTGCCGAACTTTCTCGAATTTGGCATCGCGTCAAGTGCTACAAGTAGCATGAGACGATGCCCTCTCTCCTTCTCCCTCTCTCTCTCTCTCTCTCTCGTCTCTTCGAGCATTATAAACTATTGAATAAGCTAGCATCCAAAAACTCGTATTCCGTTCGCCATAAGCTATATGCGGTAAAAAGATCGAGTAGTTGCGCAATCCTGAAGTTGGAAAAACGACCGATGAAAAACGTTAACGAAAAAATTGTCAACAAAGGAGAAAAATAATCGTCGAACATTTTTGGCTGAGTAAATTTATTAATATTGTTATTAATGTACTCTTTGTGGTCGTGAAAGTATGTATATATATCCATATATATACACAAAAATCTAAAAAAATGTAATGGCTTCAGTATAACAAAATATAATTTTCTACTTCTTAGACTAAGTCTTACAAACTTCTTAGTTTTAATAGTTCAATGCCAGCTTCTCGAAAAACTACATTTTTCAATAAAAATTCTGAGTGCCAAAAAATAGCAATTTTTATAAATTTTTAACGAAACCAAAGCTAATAACGTCTTTTTAAAAAATCTTGTTGCAAAATAGCAGGTTTACGATTTTCTTAGAGTCTAACAAGCGAGTTTGCAAAAAGCTATCTCCCAAATTACCATAATAATTATAAACAACACAATTACGAATAATATTCAGTTCAATAACAAAATTGCATTTGTAACTGTTACGATCCTAGTAATTATTATTTTTATCACTGATATTAATGTTAATATTTTCGGATTATTATCCCTCACCAACGGAATGTTGATTTAAAAAGATTTAAAAAGGAAATAAATGATGTAGGCGTTCTTTCAACGTGTGGTAATCATGCAAAGAAGCTTATACAAGATTCCATACATATTCGTGTGTTCATAAATGACTTTGAGGAGTACTTGGAATTTATTCGCGGCCACATATTTCCTCTGGACGTACTTCAAGAAAACGTCTTCGAGGATTGATGATTAGGGAAAATGTTGGTCGTTCTCCAAACCACTTTCAAACACTTCTCTCTTTTCGTTGCCCTGACATTGGCATGACTTGCTTTATGTATAGAGATAGAAAGATTGGGAGGGGGAAGAGGAGAGGAAAAGCACACAAATTCGTTATTATTTGCGAAATGTTGATGGAAGAGAGTAAGAGAGGGTAGGGGGAGGGCGAGACGATTTGAAGAATAATAATAATAATGCGAAGAAAAGACAACCCAGAGTCGATAGTTACCAAGCGACCGGAGTTCGAGAATCGATTTTCGAATACTTCTATTTTCACTTCGATATTTCCGTCGAAAAAAAATATCGCTAATTTTTAAGGGAATGACGAACACGTTCCTGGTCACCTCGAAATTTTTAAATCCAATTTTACATGCCATACTATTCAACGGATTGGAATGAAATTTATTGTTTGTATGCAGAACGCTTGCTCTAAGAGGAACATGCTCGGCATTTACCAAACTTTTGGAAAAAATTGTGCAGATTACGGTTACCATGGGAGAAATTGCGAGCTACGATCCATCGTATTGCAGTTTCACAAATTTCCCGAGCATAAGCCTCTGAAACGGTGAAAAGTACTATTTTGAGGAAGACATTGCGGAGCAATTGGTGTTCGAAATTTTTCACATGAATGTAACAAAAATGTACCACCAGAGCTCAAAATCTTATCAACCGTCAAGAAAATTCAATTCAACGATTTTCTCACTGGCGGCGCAGCGGCTCGCATTCTCCGTTTTTACTGACTGCGTTTCCATCCTCGTCACCTCCCCCATCTTTTTGGACCAAATAAGTCTCCATCAATATATTTTTTGACTTTATCGATTGTTACTTGTTCACTGCGCGAATTCGTAACCTCCGTTGCTACGATAGCTACCGTAAGTTGCAGCAGGGAATAATGTCCAAAAAATATTCTAGAAATGTTTTTTGCATTTTCCCAGTCTAATTTTGTACTTTCGGCAAAAACTCGGGCATATTCGTAATCAGCAGAAAATTTCCGACTAAATAGACCCTTTTAAGACTTTAAAAACGTAAAAAAAAATTGTTCGACTTCCCCCGGCCCTTTTACCGAAATCTCAAAAATCACGATATTTCAAAAGGTCGTAGGGTGAGCTTCTCGTATGCTATGGAGATTTAATAGGGGGGTTTGAAAAAGGTTTTTGCCTAACTTAAACAATGGCGTTGGATTCGTATCGATATCTCGTATAGTTTTCCCGGGAAGTTCACTTGAAAAATCGCAAAAAAAGAGGCAAAGGGGTATGTATGGAAAAATTTGCAAAAATCGATGGTCCAACTTTGAAATTC
>JAPYZI010001342.1:0-33338 GCA_030523105.1 Ophioninae sp. A BG-2022a
GGGGTATGTATGGAAAAATTTGCAAAAATCGATGGTCCGACTTTGAAATTCTGCCAAAAATCGAAAAACCATCGGATTTGAATGATTAAAAAAGCAATTCGAAGAGAAAATCATGACGAAGAGATTGAGCGCAAAGTGGAGTACCAAATCCCAAAGGGAAAAAAGTTATCGATGATTTAGTAAAAAAATGCGTTTTGCCCAAAAATCGAAAAAATTATTGGATTTTTAATATTTTTTTAAATGGCCTATTACGATGTTATTTAACCCCCTGAGTACGAATCTACCATTCATTTCCCCCAAAACCTAATATTTCCATGAAAAAATCGTAATAAACTACTAAAAACACGATATTTTTGCTGTGTGCGGTGCTTCCGACGAAATTTCGATTATATTCGTCGATTGTATAATCGAAAATGTTCAGCTGATTACAAATATGCCCGAGTTTTTGTCGAAAATACAAAATTAGACTGGGAAAATGCAAAAAACCGTTCTAGATTATTTTTTGACAAGCCGATTACTCAAAGTAGCGGAGATGCTAACTTTGCGGCGGTCGTCCATAACAGCTGGACGCTCGAGACGCCCCCAGGCGGCAGTTTCGGTTGGAAAATAATTGTCTTCAAGCCGCTCATAAGAATTGTCCTTCTATGTACGGCTGACTTTGTTGCTTGCGATTAGTTCTGTCTATTGCTGCGACTGTCAGCGCTGCTTTGAAGTTTATCACACGTCGCGACGTGTTTACATGAATATTCATGTTATTTTGGAAGAACGTAATCATTTGCCATCTTTGAAAACTATGTCAGGTGCGGTTACATCATTCGATCGAAATGTGAATCTTACATGTTCAGGCTTTACATTTGCGTTCGGCATGAAACGATGCGCGAAAAAAGAACTTGCGGGACAGATTTAATAAAATACTATAATTCTATATAGTATTTTATTAAATCTAATAAAATACTATATAGATATAATAAAAATGTTTTATCTAGCTACAATTTTCCAAACGCTGGAGAATTCTGGGAACAAGGATCTTCAATAATTTCTTGAATTTTTGACAAAAATATGTATTTTAACACCCGGTCGAAGATTACAATTTGTATCTCGCAAGTATAATGTGGCGTTTTATTATAAACTTATATGTACATTTGTATGGAAGAATTATCGATGAACACAATAGGTGTCGCACGATTGAAATATCCTTGAAGTTAATATCCGTGATTAGTGAAACGCAACGTTAATTCCAGGTATTCTTATCTGTTATTGAAACTTGACTGATAAGAGATCCAAGTATGCTGTTGAAATTAAATCCGTCGATTTTATCCCCAATTTTTCCATCAAGTCCTCGCTTATTTGCTGTCCAAACTCGACGCTCTGATCATCACTCAGGACAACCTGCAAACAGACGCAATTTGTAAGAGTTCCAAGGTTCATTGTCATATAGGAGATATCTTCCGATACAACCCTTTAACTGACCTCTATCTCAGCGTAATCTCCCAAACCCACCACACGATCCAGATGAATTCGACTTTGGCCAACCATGTACAAGTATCTCGTTTTTTCTACGGATCCAAGAACTCCATTGGATTCTGACAGTACTTCTTCGAGACCTCGACATCCCTCCTTATTAAACGCAGCTTTTTTGTAGCTGCATAGCTTTGGCCCGGAATGGTCAGGCCTTTCGTAAAAGATAAGCTCTCCAGAGCCATCCTGATGAAAAAGACATACAGATAAAGGACATAAGCAAAACAACATTCCGAAATGTAGTGCATAAATAATAATAATAACACTACAATTTGACAATCAATAATTGAGATATTGTCCATGTATAATTTAGTTGGACAACTAATCTAAAAAGTTCATCATTTTTTCATTGTGCATTTCATCAGATTATGTATCAGAAGATAATGACGTAATATCGGAATATGATATAAACTTCAATTTGAAAACATGTTCTTAGACAGGTTACCGGGGTGTGGCCTATTCCACGAATTATTACAAAAAGAAAAAAGCACTTGTATATTTACGAACCTCGAAACGACGCAGTTTCAGCCGTCCTGTTTGTACTTTGAAAAATGTATCCTTCTGTTCTATGATCGTTGGGTTATCGCAATTACCGAGTTCTTTGGCTCTCTCATTTATCGCGTTCCAGTCTCGAATTAATGCTTTAATTTCTACGTTTCGCATGATTGAAAATACAGATCCGTTTAACCGGCTCGAAAAGTGTTTTACTAGTTAGATTCCGCGTTTACGTTTAAATATGTTTAATAGAGATAGTAGAAATTCATAATAAAATTATAATTATATAAAAAATGTGAACAGCGCCATAATTTCTTCGGATATTTTCATGATCCTCGGTATTCTCACTACTGGAACATTTTGTCAGCGCAGTAACGTGGGAATTGGCAACCTTTAAGCAGAATATCCGCGATGTCCTGTGGGTAATACAGAAATTCATAAAAATCATTCAGTATCGAACAAACCGTGGAAAAGAAGATTTCTCCGATCCAATTTAACAAGAATCACAAGATATTAAATTTTGACCGAACGAACAAGTCCACCGTATAGGGAGTTCAAATTTTCTATTGCGATTCACGAGTAACATAGCGGCATCAAAATGCTGCCCGTACGTGTCTATTTCTCAAGCTACGTAGTCTATTTTTACATCTGTGTTCTCCCTCATCGGACTGGAAAATTTGAGCTTCGTATATGGCCGCACAGTAGGCGAAATTGTCAATCTTTGAATGGAACATCTAGCTGCGTTGATGCATCCGTTTAAAAAAAATTACGGTGAGTTCGCGCATTCGCTCTGAAGTGAGCAGTAGAAAAATATAGGAAAACAAAAATACTTACCGAAAGTGGGGGTAAACAGGAAGCTAAGCAGTGGACGATTATATAAAACGGAGCGCAAACAGCCGCAACCTCAAATCCAACCACTATTAATATGACCAGCCACAGGATGAATTGCACCGGATTGCAACCCATGATTCCGTCAAACTATCGACGTACGAGGTCGGGAGAAAGATTCTGGACGAGTGAATAATCCTAACAGAAATAAAATGGGCAATCGGGCGATAGGCGTTTTCAGAATCGGGCGGAGCGAAACTGAGAATCTCCAGTGAGTCAAAGACGACGTGTCGCGGGTCTAATAGCGCATTATTCTTTTTCCTGCCTCGCACCTCCGTATCTCTCTCCTCCCTCTCACTTTACTCGCTTCCCTTTCTCGGCACGCCTAACCCAGTTGATTCATAACGGTATTTTCATTCGTGTCGGCCTCGGCGCGATCTTAACGTGTACACAATTGAGACTCCATCCCGAACGCATCACCGTGCTCGATCAAGGACTTTGTATTCCTCAGTCACCCACACCAAGCCTTCGCTTAATCTAGCGACGTTATCTTATCAGCATAAGATAACAAATGTAGTAACAACAGAGAAAAGCATTAAAATATGCACGTGTAGACGCATTTTTTTAGTGATCGAGTTCCTCGTTGTGTTCTGGTCGATCATTCTTTTCGATGACATCAAACACTTGAATCGAAAAGGCTCCGACGTTTTACCCATGCACGTCTTAATACTCTCCCGAAAAAATTCTTTCCACTTCTGGTTAAGAACTTAATTCTATTGAAAGCACAACTTCGACGATTCCATAAATCTCAACGTATCGTTTGAAAAAAAATGTATTTTTATTCATGGCTAATTTCACAAATCTCTTAGCAAGAAAAATTGAGCCGTTGGCTAGAATATCGGCAATGAATATTCTCAGGTATTGTACACGACTAAATTGACAATTTTTGTTAAGAGAAACTACATTAATTACCAGAATGCCATTATTTTTCGCTCGAAAACGATACACTGGAAGTCGGAAACTTGGAAGATGTATTTTCATTGGCCGTATCTATACTCAAGAAGAAATCGGGGTCCTCGGACGTGTATTATTCTTCGATTTGATATTGGAAGAAACGTTCTTTAGAGATTCGTATAGTTTCCAGTTCCAAAATGTTAGTTTTCATCATCAAGAAGCAATGAAAACGATTCCTCTTTATAGCCCACACTTTTTTGGCCAACATTTTCGAAAATATATCGACAATATTTTAAATCGCTTATTCACGGGTCTACAATTTGAATTTCCAGATAATATTTTTCCGACTAATGAATACAATAAATAAGACATACAAAAAAAACCTTTCATTCCATTCAAACAATCTTTCTCCTGAAATGCGAGTTTTTATTGCCTTTACAACTGAAATGCCAATCAAAAATGATTTATTCAGGTGGTTTTTTTTTCATGAAATAGAAAGTTAACGCTCGAGCTGTTTTTTTTCCCTTTTTTAATACAATAATACTAAATAATATTATTAAATATTTTCTTGTTTTTACATGTACATAGGAGTATAGTAATAATAATAATAATAAATGGTACCTCATCATTACTGTTATAATCGTTACTAAATAGTAGCAAAGATTTTATGTAAGCAGTCATGAGATGGTGTGATTGTTTTATTTTTTTTTCATGATCAGGAAAAATGTATCTGCGCTCGGAACACCGTGCCTGTAATCAGCAGGGTGAACGCGATTCTGATAAAACGCGAAAAATTCGTCAAGTAGCATGATTTCGCCATTTCCACTTTTCTCGTTTCTATAATTATCGGCAAAACGCGATAAGAAAATCGAAAAATGCTCGTAAAAAGCCCCATATATACCGAGTTTTAAAAAAATTGATCGTTGCCGATGCTGTTATTTTTAATTCTTCGATATTCAACTACGCTATTGATTAATCAAGGAATTTTCGGCTACTGTATAGAAAAAAATCCGCGTCCGACGTTCGAGCGAGATTCGATAGAACACACAGTCGTGACCACTTAAATGCATTGAAGCTGCATTAATCGCCGCGGGCACTAAACTATTTACATAAAATCTTTGTAAGAGGTTTCGCGTCGTTTTATTTCCTCGATAAACGTAGATCAACGATTTTTCTCGTCGCTAACAGTGACATCGTTACGTTCAATAAACTCGTCGTTCCTGTCTCACTTCCCTTTGCTCACCGCTTTTTCGCGTCATTACGACGTTTCCCCCCTTTTTTTGTCTTCTTCTAAATACACGATTTCCATTTTTCATTTTTTTTTACCAAAGCGCGAAACATTCGCTCGCTGTATTTCGAGCGACCAGCAGGTGGCAGCCGACTGCCACTCGGCCACAAAAGATGCACAGGTTATTGCAATAACCCGAAGATACGTTCGAATGAGAATGTGATTGGATTGTCACATGGTTATCGCGGTCAACCCACGCTGTCACCCATTACGTCAGCCTCGATACCGCCCTTGGATGTCTTCGTCTCGATGTCTTGTTCCGGCTCACCATAAGCATCCACAAATTCCTGATGGATGTCAAACAGAAGAGAAACGTAAGAAAATATGAAGACGTTTGAGAAGATGCACGCTAGAACTGGTGCGTATTCGTGCCAAGTCTCCGCGACGTTAAGCGGTAACTTCAGTTTATAAGACGAATACTTTAGTATGTCTGAAAACTCACATCTTTGTTGATGTCATCGAAACAGACCTCGGCTGCTGGGACGTCATCTGTAATTGAACGGAGCATTTTCAAACTTTATCTTCCCCTTGATGTCCGTTTGCTCTTTTCAACTTCACGTTTGATGTTACTTTCGGATATTTCCGATATTTGCTTCGCACAAATCCTAATTTATCAATTTGCTCACCGTCTTCCGTTTGAGTGTGGATTTCGGCCGTGAGAATGTTCGAGTGCTCGCGCTGGGCGTCCGCGTCGATCGCGTGTAAACGTTCCCTGCTCGTTCTCAACTCTTTGCGTAACCTCTCCCGCTCGTCCTCTCTGTCTTTTACGATTTCCTGTGGAAACACACGAGTCATGAAGGCGAGGAAAAAAACGATAGTCGTTTTCTTATTGTTTCGAAGAGATTTCAGTAGCTTGTTCCTCAGTTCGGTTTACTCGTTACGTACCAATAGCTGCGACAGTTGAGCGGTCAAGGACTGACAGACTGGCTGCAAATCGATGACTGGTATCACTGGCTGATACGGGTGACCGTGGTTTCGCGCTACTCGGCATCCCGTAGCTTCGCAACTGGCAGAGCTTTGGGCAACCGTTCCCTTCGTCGCTAATACGGCCTCGGTCTCGGTAACGGCCAGGGCAGAATTTAACATTCCCATCAGGTTGTTGGCTGCGCGATAATCAAAATAAAGATTTTCCGTATGAGAGACATTGTCGAAACTTTTTCTTACAAATTTCAGATAATCTTTTGAAATTCTTTCTGATTATTTTTATATAAGATAAAAATATTTGCAAATTGCCCATGCTAGTTACAATGGTGAGGCTTTTTTTAAACAGCTTGTATGAAAATAATGTTGAAATTTGAAGGATAAAAGACTTTTACGCCAAAATCAGCTTTAAAGATCTTCAACCTAAAAAGATGTTAATTAATTTGCGAGTCGTTGAAGTTCGAACAGACCGAGTGATTTTCGAATATTTTTTGATGATCCGATGTAATTGTAGCTAACAGCCAATGAATTTAATATATACCTTGACTGATCGCAGCGAGGATCAATTCCGCGGGTTCCTTCTCAAGTCCCGAAACCTCCGACGCCATATCGGCCACGTGTTCGAAATCTTCCTTCGGTATATTCAGTATATCGGCCACTAATGATTGTTTCTCGGCCAACGCTCGTCTTATCAGCTCGTCCTTTCGTCTCAAACATTCTGGGAAACGAGAAATGTATTTCAACGCTGAACGTACGAATAAAATGATGGACGAAACATTTATCGATTCTGTTACAGAGGAAATCTGTGTGCACGCTAATTACAGTGTTTATTACCTATTGGCGTGAGAACGGGCTCGGCAACGTGCACTGGCCGGACTTCTGTGTGAACTTCGATGGGATCGATCAGCGAGCATTGCGTACATGTGACCATCCTCATAGGCTCAACGGCACCTGTAAAACAAAAAAAATGATTCGATCAAGAAAACGCTACTGCGATGAAACTTCTAGAGAAGCATTGATTTTTTGTTTGTTTGTTTTGTAATTTAAAAAATGTGTGTAATTTGAAAAATGTGAGAAAGAAAAATAATGACCAGGTATCGGCGAATGGCGTTCCTGCGATTGGGATGGTTCCTCGTTGTTCTTGACGTCTTGCTCATTTTTTGAATCAGCCTCTTCCGTTCGATTAGCGGCAGGATTTTCCTCTTCGGTGTCGATTTCCGTTTTGGGCACTGGGGTATCCTCGGTCGAGTCTTTAGCCTCGTCATCGTGATCGTTACTTTTGTCGCAAGGATTTTCAGTGCTGGTTGTGGTGTTCAAAGTGGTGTTCTGTTCGATATTCGGGACTTCGGGTACTTCGGGCATAACGGTAGGTGGAGTTGGTGGTCTTCGACCTTCGCGATCGCGGGTTTTGTAGTAAGCTTCAGCGGCCTCGGATATGTGTTTGCACCAGAGCTCTCGTTCGGCTTTTGACGCCGCGACGAGATCGTATATTTGCGCACCGTTTTGCGACGTATTAACGAGATACAGAGAATTCTTGTCAACAGCGTTATTCCTTACGAGAACAGTGGAGACTCGTACGATGGGGCTCAAAACGGAATTCATTTGATTGGTATTGATGAACTTGAGCAGATACTTGTCGTCCTGTCTATGCAGCAGGAATATCGTATCGTCGAGTAAAACTACGTGAAGATCAACGGGTTTCGGTCGATTGACCATTCGCCACTGTAGGGGACCCTCGAACAATAATTTGCGTTTGGTAATGTCGATATTTTTGAATTCCTGTACGGTTGGATGATCGAATTTGTCGAACGCAGAACGATCGATGGTCCGCTGAATCTCGGCGAGTCGCTGACAATCCTCGGCTTCGCGTACAGCTTGATTCACCACGCTGAGTATCTCCTTGCTCCGCTCGAGGCTTCGCAAAACGTCCGCTTTTTCTTTCTCGTTTGTATCTGGCGTGTACTTCGCGAGATTTTCGAAGAGCAACGGATACTTGGTAAGTCGTAACATACCCGTGAGTATGTGATCCTTCAGCTGCAAACGTCGGCAGAGCGTATTCGACTCTATCTCGTTCAAGAAGGAATTCAATTTCGGATCCTTGCGTCTGCGATCGCGCAAAGCGTCCAGAGCTACTTGTTGCTTCGCGCAGTAAGTAGAAGCCGCACGTTCGAACGCCTCACCCGCATTACCGTCGAACATCTCCAGCAACAAATCGCCTATATCACCAACGCACGGATTCTCCTTCTTTTTACGCTTCATCGCTTGATTGAACCGCGAATGTATCGTCACCATTTCATCGAGATTCGAGAACAACAGCTGGATCTGGTCGAGAGGAAGAACCTGGGACTCGAGCAATGGCCTGTGGAAGACGTACGAGAGTACCTTCAACGCGCGCACGTGCGATCGCTCCGTGTGGAAGAGTTCTACGGAAATGGACAAACAGAAACTTAATTTAGTTCGTTCGATACATTTAGTTATAATATTCAGTAATCAAAATTCAGTAGAACAAAAAAAAACAATGAAAAGAACGCTTTGGATAATTAAACATATTTTTTTGAACCGCTTAAATTGTCTATTTTATGAAACGAAATCAGAAACGTGCTTCTTTTTGTGGACTAACCGTTGATGACCTCTTGTCTCTTTTTTTCGGAATTACTGAGACGCGCGAGGACCTCCTCGGAGACACCCTGACTCCATTCCGGTGGATCAGCCTCGACGTCGACGTCGCTGTCCCACGAGGTTGCCGAGGTGTTCGCCCCCGCATTCGCCGGATGTACCTGTTCCAGGCTGGTACTAGGACTGTCCAAGCTTCTCGTTGACAGGCTACTGTTCGACGAGCTACCCGCTGAATTCCCGGGAAACGTCCCGGCTGCTTCGCAATCACTGAAACCAGATCTACGGTCAATCGGTTAGCATCACCTCCCTTCGCATTCCGAAAAATCCCCCCAAATTGCCCTCGAGATACTTATTTATCAAGCACACCGGAACTTCTTAACGCCCGTCAATTGTATCAACGACGATCGCGAAAGGGTTCTCTGCAATTACTCTTTTTCGTCTTTCCCGCTCCCTTCCTACAATCTTCAGTATTTTTAACGATGAAGAGTTTGCATCGTCGGACGGAAATGAATTTTTTTGAAGTCTGGCCCAAAGTTTAATTTCGAAATTTCTTGAGCGTATAATTATTTAATTATAATTAAATAATTCATGATAATTAATAGTAATTAATTGATTTTTTTTATTTATAATTATCCACTACAGGAAAATAATATTTTTTCTGTAAAGAGCATCTTTTATCTTTAAGAAACCGCTATGGAAAAAAATGTTTTTATAATTTTTATCTACGCTATTTAAAAAAAAAAAAATTTCGCGATTTGCTCTATATTTGATGAAACAAAATATATATTCAAAATAGGAAAAATAAAAAAGTAACTATTTCCCCTTGAAAAGTACAATCTATAGATAAACGATGAATTTGCAGAATTTTCATGAATAATAATAGGTGTGCTAGTGCGAACCCAAAAACAACCCAGGTTCACGGGATGAAGGTCCCTCAAATACCATCACAGGTTGAGAGTAAATAATAAATGTTCGTTGCGTTCGTACGATACAAGCCTCAGCATCGTTCTTCAACGAGTTCAATTCGTGTTACGAAGATCGAAAGTTGCATAATGCACTAGCCAGATAATTGACAAATTGATCAATGAAGGATCGATCGCGTTTGCCCCGACGAGCGTATTCTTTTCACTTTCATTGTGTACCTTTCGGATCGCGTACGACGCTCCGTAACGTTGTGACAGGTATTCTTGCAGAAGCCATTCGTGTCATCGACGCTAGCGTCGTCGACACTAATGCACTTTTTATTAATAATATTGGTAGCCGGTTGTTCGAGGGGCAAAGTGGATTCCTTGTGCGCCATCGCGCCGGGCATATTATCGTCGTTATGAGAATTGGGTCGAGGACAGACGCGGCTCGACCCTCGTTGCCTCATCTTCGATCCTCTTATTACTTCAAAGGTTTCTCAAGCACTATCGTCACGGTTTTATCACTTTCACCACTTTTCTCCCTTTCTGCACAGTTTTTCATTAAAATAATATTTCATCAATTGTTCCTTCCGGTCCACTTTCACGAATTTTCCTACAGAATTGCATTTCATATTTGTCATCCTCTGCGAACGGAAACATTCGAATTCGCTCATATCCGGATGAAATTTTTCGAGAATCTTCAAAACCCTGATACTTCGATTGTTTTTATCATTGTGCTATGAAAGCAAATAAGAACGAATGATAAAAAAGAAAAATGAAAAGCTAGTGGTTTTCCCTCGAGTGGGAATCAACGATAAAGCCTGGGGGATAAAACCTTGGAGGAACGATGGTCGAAAGGTTATCGTTGACTCACAACGCCATTAGGCAGACATTGAAGGAGCTTCTGAAGACTGGCTCAATATTCAAGCGCACTGACATTTTGTTAATTGCCCTTACGATTGCTACGAGAGTATCAACGCGAGGGGAATATTAATATATAGAAATGTATTAGATGTAGTAAAAATTAATCCATGATTTTTCCAATAGAATTTTCCAAGGATTTCTTTTTACTACACCTAATGTGTATAACTACTGAATTCGTATAGGTATATGTATTTTTTTCAGTGAGAATTCAATGTCCATCCATCCATCCATCCATCAGAATGGCCGGTTTTCTGAAAGATCGTCATCCGAAAAATGGCTCGATACGCGAGGCAGGATCTTTGCTCATTTTTCACACTCCAAATAAACAGGCGATCTAATAATAACCCGCTGGTCGGTTAGGTTACGCGGTAGCGTTACAACGCCACGGTTAAAACCCGTACCGGATTATTTACTCCGCTAATACGGTCGACGCTGCAGAGGGCGTGTAGAAGGAAAAAAAAGACGTTCTCGTGAGGTTTGTTTTTACAACGTGTTGCAGAGAGAAGGAAGAAGCAACAAAAAGAGAGAGAGAGAGAGAGGGCGAATTCACTTTTTAAAAGCATCAAATTTTCGTTTCGTCTGCCACGAAGAAAACATCGAAAAGGTGACTGATCGATCGCTCGCGAAAAGTCGTAAATTGCTTGAAACGTAATCGAAAGTTTGGTGTCGTTCCCGACAAGGAAAAAATTAAAGGTGAAAAAAAGGTCGAAGAGTTTCTTCTTCGTCGTTGTTGTTCTTAGGAAAGACTGGATGCCCTGGGAACGTTATCGAAGCCGCTCCTTCATCACTTTAATCAAGCCCGCTGTCCCCTCACTTTCCACCCCTTCGAGGTACCAAGTGAGCATTATCTACCCACTATTTTCTCCCTACGATTCGAAACGTCCCCTCCTTCTATCCTTCTGTCTTCTGTCAGACTCGAATGCGCGTACCATTGGTCGTGTCTTTTTTTTCCCTCCCTTTTCCAATTCATCCCTCACCCCATCGGGATCGTTATTCGTCTTGCATCGCGAGTGCACGGGCTACCGTACCGTAGCTTTTACTATTCTCATGGATTACGTCGTCCACCATCCCTTGACACGAGCCCCTCCTCAATTTTCTCAATTCTCATACTACTTACTCAATGATATATACTCATGTGGGTGGGGACTGGATATTTTAAACTCGCCGGATCGGTATAATGCTGACCATCGATACGTTCGACTTTTTTCAGGACTTTCGTTTCGTTTCGAATAAATATCGTCAATTTTTTAGGCAGTAATATTCTTCAAGACGAAAATCAGAAAAAATCATCGTTGCGAGTCGAAATAAATAAAATAATTTTTTTTTTAAGAATAAAGTATTCATTAATTGGAAAAATTAAAAAGAAATGATTGTTCAAAAGGGTTTATCTTTAAAATAATTCATCGTTTTTTAAATATATTATTTTGATAATTTATAAACTGCACGAATTTTAGCTGGACTTTTTTTTACAATTATTTTTGTTTTTTTTAATAAATGAAATTTTTCATGTATCAATGAAAAATATACTTTCTAAACGAATCATCGTTTTTATAATAATATTTTTACTGCTCAAATCTACACGGTAAGTCCTCGAACAAAATATAAACTATTTCCGATATTCAATCGATCTTTTGTAATTTGGTTCTGCAATATTTCGAACAATGATTAATCGACAATCTGAACTACCAAAATGATAATAACGATCTATAAGTCTGAACGCATCTTTTTTTTATCAAGACCATTAACATTTCTCAAGTGATGGAAAACCCAAACAAACCGAAAAAAAATCAGAAAAAAATGTCCCTCGTTTTCGATAAAAACATCGAGCAAAAAGTAAACCGTTCATTATTGTTGGAGATTCGAGGGTCGCCCTTAAGTAATCCATACGCGTTTCCGGTGATTGTACACAATGACAGAAGTTTGAGGGGTGAAAGTGCGCTAGTGTGCAGTGCCGAAGACCGGAGGCTGGGCCTATAAAAAGTATTGATTTAAGAATATCGACCTTTTCGTAAACAAAGGCGAAGATTGCTATCTCCGAGAGCTCCGACTGAAACTGCACCAACGGATATCGTGAGTTCTTCAGACAACCCTGTCGAACGTCAAACTCCGAGCGAAAAAAAATAAATGTTGGCAACGTCGAGTTCGATCGACAATGGACTTTGAGCTGAGCAACGATAATATTTGATTGAAGAGTCACGGATATTTCTACGCGATTCTTGAATGAAATCGAGACCAGGCATTGATGATGTTGTTCTCAGAATAAATAACGCGAAAAAATTACTTGAATTAATGAAATTATCGAAATATAATTATCTTTACGACGGAGCTCGATATCGAAATATTTTCCGAATTAACGATAAACTTTACGTCACCTTTAAACGACACGAAATAGAATGAAGAAGAAACGAGACTGAAGAAAGTCCTCGTAAACCGAACACGTGGTTTGAACGTTTTTTCATTATTTCTTTTTTATTTGGGCCGGCACTTTATTGACACTGCACCTTCTCCCCTCATCTACCCATTCTTCTGCAATCTTCCTTCGGAAACTCGTAATTCCCGGCCGCAGTCACTAATCAGATTTATTGCGCGATCCTTCCCGGCGGGGTTCGCTTCAAGGACGACGAAATTAATTGCAATCGATACGCCCGCGACAACGCATCGTACTTCTTGTTTTTTTTTGTCGATCCCTGGTACTAGAGTTTCGAAAAAAAAAAATCATGTCGCCAGATATTGACTGTCCTCGACGCCAATGTTGACGATCGAGAGTCGTTTTCCATGAGAGGATAGGGGTAATAGTAAAATTCGCGAGAAGAAGCGTGAACATTTTTTTCGGCTGTGCAGAACTCGCCGTTACTCCGATGGGTGACCGAACTCCGATAAACCGGAAATTACTCAGCCGTAAATGAGAAATGAACCGAAAAGTCAATTAAAGTGGAATCGTAAAAAAAAGAATCGCAAACCCGTAAAAAATAAACAAAGGAAAAAATAAAACTGACCTATGATGAGTTTTGGAACGGATTTCGGGAAAAAAAAATTTGTTGATTCGCGTATTTCCTCGCAAACGTCGACGTAAATTGACTCGCGAAGTAATACGGAGTATAAATTTTCGCTGGACGTTTCGCACTTTTATCGAAGATACTAATTTATAGGAACGTCTTTTACGAGTTTTGCGCGTCCGAGTTCTCGCGTGTGCGTTACACGAGGAAGACGAGAGGATCGAACGCCTTCCGTATTTTTGAAGCGATCCGAACACGAGTCGAGCGATAGTCAAAGATAGAGTTTACGACTTCGAGTCGCGGCTTTTTCCGAGGCCTGTATTTCACATTGCGATACGCAAAACGCGTCGATCAAACGCGGCTCGAAGCTTTTGGAACGTAGGGTCGACTTCGGAAAGGAAAATGAAAAGAAAACATCGAAAATTCTCGTGTTTATCGGTTCAATGACGTTTCGAGTGCGTCCGCGAGTTTGTTTGCTGGTGTTTTCCCAGAATTCACATCCACCTGCTTTTCATCGTTTCAATGCTTTCCTTCAAACGATTTTCGTTGAATCAGAGAAACTAATTTGACCATTCCACATTTGGAAAGAAATTGTCACGGCGTTTCAATGACGAGAATGTTATCGTAACAATTTTAAATTCGTTTTAATCTAAATTTTGTAGTTTTGTTTTCAATGATCAAGAAGTTTGCAAATTTAGGATCCGGGCGGCTTGACTGGATTTGTTTCAATGTTCGAAGATTTCTCAACGAACCAAAATTCCTAAAAGCTTCGAAATATATCTGCGACTTTGATGATGTCACAATAACGATGAATCACAACTGCTACAGGATAGAACTACCTCAACGAAAGAAATTCGAGAAACTTATCGAAAAATTATTTTGAAGAAATCCACTCCAACTTCGAGAAAAAAAAGAGGATCTTCACGAAATTGAAATAAAAGAGCGGAACGTAAAAGTTTGATAAATTGCGATGTATTGCGAATTGCGAATTAACCCTACACCAATGATAATACCGTCGAGCCATCGACGATACGTTTAAGCCTATTTATTTTCACTTCATCCTTCTGCTTTATCATGTTGTATCAATTTGAGATTTTTTACATAATTCACTTATTTAAACCTTGAAGATTACATTTTCGAGCTACGAAATGATGTTCAGATGTTCACTCACTGATGTTCGTATCAGTATACCCTAAACATTTAGAATGACAAACGAATTTAATCGTTTCCGGTGTCTTCCCTTGGAAGTGAAAAACAGAGCTGGCGCATTGGATCGAGTGTTTTTAGATGTTTGCAACAGAGGGGCCGCCCTCTTTACCCTCAACGGTTTTACCGTCAAATATTAAGTGGAAAGTCGTTTTCTCGGAATATTAATACACGCACGTGAACGAAGACACATAGAATACACAGAGTGCACAATGAGACGCGTATAGATAGAGGGCGTCCGAGGGTTCGTCGTGGATAGGAGATCTATCATTCACGAGGAAGATGAACGACGATAAAAAAAAAGAGAGAAAAGAATATAGATCGCGAGCGTTGTCAAACGCGGGCTTGGCGTGAAGCGCGAAGACCCTCGCGGCCAAACGGTTAACGACGGACTGAGCCGTGTTTGCCCCGCACCTTCAGGGCGCACAAACGAAAATGGAAAAGCGAGTCTGCGCCGTTCAACTTTGGTATGTACGTTGGGAAGCCCGCGGGCGCGCACTCTCAACGCTTTTGCCAAAAAAAGGAAGCATAAAAAGGAAAGAACGAGACGATGAAAAAACCACCCACACGAATACGAGGAGGGCAAGAGAAATCTATAGATACGTCGAGTTCCAAGGCCGTTTGGGCTCTGGAGACACGAGGACGCGCGTCGAAGCTTTTTTTTCGCCTTCGTGATACTCCTACCACCTGAATTTTTCGCGACGACCTTTTTCGTCGGATCGAGTGTTGCCCTCGAAGATATTCTGCTTTTGCTCCCTCTCGACGTGGAGCCGAGAGCTAGAGGGGTCTTCGTACTCCGGGATAAAAATTCTTCGAGAATAGACCCTCCCTGAAGGGATCAAATTCGATCGCAGCTTGAACGATTTTACGACTCGTACTTGAGCCAATCCGAATCGAAATCACCCCGTACCACACTTATCTCTGTACCAACCAAAGACTTACTTGGTCTTGGAGAGATTCGGGTCGCTCGTCTTTCGCTTTTCCCGCAGCTGCCTCTGTAATCGACAAATAAACGGGTATCAGTCACGATGGAACAAAAACATCGCGTGGTTGTAACTAATATTGAGGTAATTATATAGTTTTGTGAGTTTTCCTTAACACGGCACGAAAATTAATTTTTCACCATTTTTAACTATAAAACAACGCGAATAACGAATAATAATGGTAATAATTTTTCATAAATTTATTTATAGGTAAATAATTTTGTTGTCGGGGGAACTCATTTTATGTATACTTTTATTGTGTTGTATTATATACGCGTATGAATGAACCATGCACGTATGAGATATGCGAACATCGAATTTGCGGAATGTAGAAAAATTGCTACGATTATTTTATCATGTGTTTGCGCTAATTTCACTAACTTAACGTCATCATTTACGCAATTAAGAAGAAAATAGTCGGAAACTATTTTAAAGTCATTTTTCAGAAAATTTTAATTGATCTATTTTATTACATGATTCCGCGAACTTCAAAACCCCATAACTTTTGATGGGAAGGTGGATTTCAGCTTCCCCCGACTGAATATCATCATTTATAACCCAATCAATGACAAAATGACAACGAAACAATTTTAGACTCATTTTTTGGAAAATTCACTAAAGTAATTACCAAAATTGAAGATACAGTTGAAGTTAACAGTTAAAATTGATGTTCCGGATCTCCGAGAATCTTTAAAATAGCTTGTGAATCTCGCGACAGGAATTTGCTTGAAAAAACGCGTGGGCGATCTTCAAAAAGTCATTTCCATTGCGTCCCAATGATTGGAACTTTTGAGTCTCGCGAAACATACTCGAGCCCGTTGGACACTTTTCTTACGGCACTCGTGCGCGTTCGTTCAAGTATTCGGTTATTCACGATGCACGTGTGAATTCACGGAAAACTCGATGTTACGAGAAAATGCTTGCCGAGTGACTCTCTCCCCGAGTATTATCCAAAAATGGCTACTTTTGAAGAACTTTGATTCTCTGAGAACGTTGAAAATGTCGTTTCCACTGGTGACTTCGAAACAAGCTTGGACAAGCTCAATTTTTTTAAAAACTTAATTCTAATCTTTTATCTGTGTTTCATAGTTCGTGTAAAATTGCTACAATTCATTGTTATTACCAATTTATTTTTAAATCGAATTATCAACAACCGGGTATTAATTAATCCAAACAAACTCACCTTATGATGTATCCGTTCCTTGTAACTTTCAGATCTGTTTATGTTCGACGTCTTTGGCTTACTGGAAATATTTTGCTGCACCCTAATACACGATGATAATAAATCGAGCATGAATTAATTATTGGAGTAACAAAGAGATCTGAATAATTAATTAAGCGTACGAAAAATTAGTATTGTAATCGAATTCAATCACGTTTCTATCCTTTCAATTGAAAATCATTGAAAAATAGTTTCTTCCTTTTTTGTTTCTTTACTTTTCGTAGTTTTCCAAAGTCACTCTGTTCATTCAATTTTGGACGTTGAATCGGTCTAAAAAATTTAAGTAATCCGAAAAATAAGATTTCTTTGCAATAAATCGATAGAAACGTCAATTTCATCACGCGAAAAACTCTATTTCGATTTCCGTGAATAATATAATTAATTACGTTGTTTACATACATTTCTGATATATCCTCTCTCGAGGAAGGATTGTCCATGTTATCAGGATAATCGCCGTAAGCGGAAATGCGTCCCCTCTCGTTGCCGCTCCGACTGTTTCCGCTCGCACCACCTCCGCGATGTTCTCCTATTAACACGGAAACAATGAATAGCATTATAAAATCCACGAAAAATTAAAGAAAACCCAAGTTGTGTGTATAATACGGAAAATATAAAAATATAATTAAAAAAGTAATAAAAAAATAATTATATATCATAAAATAATAATAAGATAATAGTAATATGATTTATAATAATCATTATTGTTATTATTATTTATAGCAATAATAATAATTCTAATAAATTATATTATCAGATAAAAAGTGATAATATCATAATTATATAATAATAGTCACGTGATTTATAATAATTATTATCGTCGTTATTATTTCTAAGAATAATAATAATAATAATAATAACGATAATAAATTATATAATGACATGAAAAAAAATCAGCCAAAAATTAATGTAAAGAAAATTTTTGTCATAGGATAGATGAATGATTTTTCAATCTTTTATATACCTTGGAATTGAATTGTGATTTTTATTCATTTACGTATATTTTTCATGGAAAGAACGGAAGCAAGGTGTTCCCGTGGTGGGACTCGAAGTTAAAAATAAAGTCGCCTGTTTTCTTTTTTGTTTGTCAGCTGCTCACGTTTACCGAACTATAAAGCATATCGTGTCGTATCAAAAATATTTTCGGTCCCTCGTGCGCGAGAATTTAAATTTCGTCCTCTCTCTCTCTCTCTCTCTCTCTCTCTCTCTCTCTCTCTCTCTTTCTCTCTCTCTCTCTCGCTCTCCGTCGTTTTCTAGATAGGGAGCCGAGACCATCTCTCTTCGTTTGGCATCAGGCCAAGCATCCGATCTTGGGCGTTACTCGGCCTTATCAGCGACCGCAAAGTGCTTCCGACCGTAAAGCGGTCCTCCCAACAACGTTGCGCGCAACAGTTAAGTATAGAAAGCCCGAACGATGCTTATAGACGAAATGACGATGAGCAAAATAATCGCGATATCCGGCCTCAACGAGAACCGATCAGAAGTAATTGAGAAATACGAGGGCATCGTTCGGACTCGAATGCACGGTTGACTCGAAAATCGTCAAAACAATAAATTATACGTGAGAAAATTATCGCGATTGTGACGCGATTGTGACATTGAATGGAAAAGGTACGTCACCGAAAGAAAGATATTCGGAATTGTTTCAACATTTTCCTCGAAAATGAGGAAAATATTTTTTTTTGGTTGAAAAAAAAAGTGGAGGGAAAAGAACCAAGGATTTTGCTATCGGGATGGAAACTTCTAGATTTTGAAAAGAAAAATCCAAAAATACCAAGCCAACTTTCAAAATGAAAATTGATAGGATTATTACTCTTTTTAAAATGTTTGTAATACTATTTTTACTTAATAGGTTATGTTTAAAAATGATTTTTTGAAAGATTTCTCCACCCTTGAAAAATAGAATATTATTTTTCGGGAAAAGGTGATTTTTTCGACAGGTGATTCAAAAGGTGATTCAACTTGGAAAAAACGATTTACTTCTGATTCGACCTTGTGATAAAAAAATCTTCGCACACATTTTTTAGTGAAAAGTTAGTCCAAAGTAGAGAAATCGTGGATTCGTAAGTATAAGTAATGTCGTATATGTTTAGCTTTAGAAATAGCGCATTTAATAATAAATTAATACTTACGAATGTTAAATTTCTACTATCGATAATAATTCAAGTAATCAAATGATGAATTAAATTACGAAAAATTCTCGAATAATTCGTGTATCGTTATTTTATCAAGACTTCAAAGAAACCCAAGCAAGTCTTTGAATTTTCATGAACTTTGTGACGAGTTTTTAATTTCCATCCAACGATACCTCAAATGGGAGCATAAATATTGTTATCCTGATGTCTGATCGGACTTGACAGATGTTGAAGCCGATATAAAGGGGGGAGAAGGCAATTGGTACGTAACGAAGTAGTTCATCTGTCTTTCGAGTGTGTCGTTGTAAAGAGGGACATGAATTTCGGTGTCCAGGATTAGACCACCCTCGGGTATGTTCAATTTGAATGTCTCTCTCTCTGACTACTTCTCCCCCCGTTCTTCCGTTTCGAAACGTCCAACGAGGAATGTCAAGAAAAAAGAAACGAAAATGCAATGTTAAAATGGGCTGCCTTGACGGATATTTTTAGTTTGACACTGAGGATGGGCAACGAAATCGGTAGTGCAGTCCCGAGTTTTAGGGATGGAAATTCGGGGGACCGGAAACTCAGGCTCGCTCTTTACTCTCTCCCCTAATCTTCCCTTTCTCAATCTCGAGAGAGAAAGCGTGTTGTATATCCGTCGACTCTCGGCTCTGTTCAATGTCAATTTCGACGTTGCATTTCCTTTCCATCTCGAGTCAATTTTCCTACGTTCCCATTTTTTTCAAATCTCAATTTTCATTGCCGAGCGACTCGACGCAATCAAGAAAATCGAACGAAGTTAAGTAAGCGCAGCGTAACTTTTTTGTATTAATGTTCGTCGAGGAATTGAATATCAGGTTTCGTCTTCGGAAGTGAAAAATTCGTTGATGTTCCCTTCGTTGGAACGCAAATAATATTCGTATAGGAAAATACATTTTTTTTTTGGAATAGAAAATCTTTAAATTACGTATATGTGAGCGCGGAAAAGGAATTTACGAAAAAAAGCGTCAGTGTGAATAGTTGTTTCCTGCATTTATATTTATATATAAAATTGTGTATTTATTTACAAGGAAAGCAAATTAAAAGTATTGAAGTTTTACTTTATATATGAATTATTTGATATATGAATTTATTTTTTTAAATTTATTATTCTATTAATGAATTATTTTATGTACGAATATACAATGCTAAAGATTTAAAAAATGTGTATATTTTTACAGTTTTGTTTTGTTTTTTGCTAAAGTTCTTTAATGTAGACTCAAAAATTTATTGGATATTGTTTATTGCATTTTGTCACCAAAATCAGGAAAAAAATGTTTTAAAAAAATTAATAAAATTCCATTCCAACGCGGCGTGAACATCGAGATAACTCGTGGATCGTTGATCCTACGAAAAAGCTGGAGAACAAAAAACGCCAAACACTCGCGAAAATTAGGTCACGAAACTTTTGGTTTTTTTTTTTTTTTTCAATTTTATCTTCACTTGTACGAATCCATGACGAACCTTGGGTTCGAAGATTTTCGTCGAAGCGATCGTGCTCCTCGTTGACAATGTTTACGTCACGATTAATCGTATCCACTGTCGATTTATCATCGTCGTCGTCGCACTTTTCTCTGATATTTTTCACAACGGTGGAAAGATCGTTGCACTTTTTGAAAACGGGTGCAACGTCGCCGAGACTCGCTACCAGATCGACCGCACCGTCGATAGTCTCGTTGCACGCGACCCGGCTCCTCCTCGCAGCCACCAGGGTGTCCCAGACTTTGCCGGCGAGCGTTCCCCTCGTCGACGCGTGAAAGCTCCGGCTCACTTTCGTTTTCGATCCTTTTTTCGCCACCTTCTCCCGAATTATTCTCTCGGACGCGGCGCTCGTTCCACCTGAAGTCCCACCGTTTTCACTCATCCGCCACTTGACTCGAACTCGAGTGGGAATATCGGCGAACGAAACGAATTCTCTTCACTCGTCGCTTCTTTATTTTCGGCTAATTTCAAAATCGTGATTCGAAATTACTGAAAGAAGAATTAATTGAAAAATGGATGAGGAAACGAGGCAACTAAACAATGATCAAACGGACGATACTGATGACGGCGTGACAGCAAAAGATTGGGAAAATATTAGAAAAAATTGAAATCAAATAAGATTTATATATTTGTTATTTCGCGACTCTGGAAATTCTCATCTTTCAGTTTTAAAAATGAATAAATAAATGTATCAATGTTCTTTATAAAATAACAATAAATGGACAAAGAATAATAGTTTCAAAAATAAATAATAAATAAATACACTTTCCGAAATAGATGTAGCGTACTTTTGAAACGAGTTATTACTACCGAAAATAATCGGCCAAAAGAAAATTCTGGATAAAAAGAAAAGCCTCGTTTGTGCACCAGAACGAAGATAATTGAATCGTCGATCCGAAAAACTCTTGAAAAACTTTCTTCTGTCTTTGCAGTAGCAGAAAAAAAAATGATTAACGATGGATTTTCAATTGAATAATAATAATTCAATGGCGTTTGAAGGAAAGTTTTTTTCACGATGTTTCTTACGCGAAATTTAATTATATTTTCACTTCACTGAACACAGTCTACTTGTTCAAAATCCAGAATGACAAATATATTCCAACGATTGTTATTTATCACAAAAATCTGCTATATAAAAACATTCCTCGAAGTTTTGAAAAACTATCGACGATCCTATTTTTCGCATTTCGAGATCTCCGCTTCGGATTTTCAAGAAACACAAAGGCACCATATAATTTTCATCCCGGAAGTGCGAAATATGAAATTAATGAATGCAAGCTGTTTATAATTTTTTTCGAATAATGTGAATCATTGTAAACGCCGAGTGAATCGAATTCGTTCGCGCCGATAGTTTCGCGAGTGGCAATTTTCTTGACGTCACTGCGGAGTGGTTTTCATTACCGTCCGTTTTGACTTTACGATGTAGTCTACTTCTGTATCTCTCGGATGAAAATTTTAGATTCCCCAGGCCGTTCATCAGGGTCGAAATATCGTTGGGAGGGTTAAGGGACTTTTGCCCAATCCCCTCCAGACACTGAGTTCCATGGAGTTCCAACATGTGCGTACTTGGTGGGCGTTCGAACGCGTTTGGTTTTGATAAAACTTCCGATTTCCGTAAAGCGGATAGAACGAGGCAGCGAGGTGAAAAAAAGTAGAAGGTAAGTAACGTCAAAATTATCCGTACTCCTTCGTTTGGTACTTTCAGCAAACTGATTCCTTTCTAACGCGATTCGCTTATTCCTTCAGGCGATAGACGGTTGTCTCGTTTCCGGCCTTCGTTTCCCTCCACGAGCGGGAGTCGAATTAACAGCTTCCCCTCTCGTTGCGTCTCGCTCGCTCGTTTCCTCGCTGCCTCTCTTTCCTCCCGCGCTCGTTCTCTCTTCCTCGTAGCGAAGCTGTTGGTCACGAAGAAGAGACGAAAAATTATTCCACCGTTGGAAAAATATGTCAAGCACGTGTCGCCGCTTCGTAGCCGTTAGCGAGTTAAAGAAAAAAAAAACACTGAATTCACCAACCGCGAGAAGTGCTCCAAGGTCAATTCTGGAGCTCCGAGTCAATGAAAGTTCACTAGGGTCCATAATAATCACGATTAGGAAACTTAGGAAATCGCGTTACGACTTTACACATTTTTGGTTAAAAAAAAACACTCACAAAATTGTTAGCCCAAATTCACACATGGAAATCAAATTTTCTCCACTCGCGGGTACTTTAGTGCACTCCCGGGAGCTTCTCTCGCGCGACTGTTCCACTCTGAAAGAGAAGCCTGCGAACAAAATACGTCTGCTCCGTTTGTACACTTTTTTTTTGCCGTTTCGCCTCTCCAGTTGGTCGCCGCGAGTTGGACTCGATTAAAAAACGCCCACGAGAAACGAGCGCGCAACCTCGCGAGCAATTAAAACTTCGCGGGTTCCCACAGAGATCGGGCCACTCGGATATCGCACGCGTGTTGCCAATTTGGAACGCTCGGTGAATACGCACCACCGGTAAATCGTTCCTTCCGTTCATTCGCTTTTTCTCGATCCAACTCTGCTCTTCTCCGTTCGTTTCCAATCATCTTCACTTCGCCACGACGGATGTTTTCGTTTCACTTCGTTTATCGCGTTTTCGTTCATCGAAATAAACTTCGAAGCTTCAACGTTTTATCCATGAACGTTCAATAATGTTTTGAATGTTCGTACGTTCGATAAAGATTCAAACTTTTTAATTGAAGTTTTAATAAGCTTTTTCTGATGTGTGCAATATCAGAAAAACAATATAATCGAAAAAATTCTGCAGTTTTTTTTTAATGAGAAGTTTTTTTTTTAATCGTGAACTTCGCTGCTGATAACAGAACCCCAACGCTTTAGAAAGTCTTGTTTCATCTCGTTACACGCTTCGATATTTTTGTGTTTTCTTATTAAATAATAATTTACATATTTTTTATTTTACATTTATATTTTTATTGCTGGACAATATATTGTCGCGCCACGGCAGCTCTTCAAATTCCCATAATTGAAATTCAACGAAAATTCAACAAATAAACAAAATTAAATAAACCCTGTGTTACCTAATTTAATAACAAAACAAAAACAAATTATGTAATATATATAACCAATATAAAGAAAAAATAACCATAATTGTAACAATTATAATAATAATAATAAAAAGACAGTTAAGTACTGGTTCCAGAATATTAAAAATATAATAATAACATGGACATAAAAATGATTATATTAATTAAGTCTAGTTTACATCCGCGCTAAAGAGATGGGTGTAGAGTTCAGTTTTAAACAGGGTAATGTTGCTTGCTGATTTTTAATTTATCGAAAGCGAATGCCAAAATTTCGCAGTAAGATGAAAAGAGTTCCTAAATGAGAGAGAGAGAGAGAGAGAGAGAGAGAGAGAGAATTATCGGGAAAGGTCCCATGCTTTTCCCAGTATCCTCGAGTCACGACCGCAGTTGATTCAACAGGTTCGTAACGTCCTGTTACGCATACGCGTAAATATAGAAATTTCCGAATAGCGTTGGAAAAAAAAAGCGGAGAACCCTCCGCGCGACACAATGCACTTTTTTCATTTTTCATCACGATTCTCTCATTCCGCCCCAAAAGGCGAAGCTTTGGATGAGGTTGTACAAAAAATGTCGTCGATATTGCGCTGAAATATAAAATTGGGTTGTTCGACGATACAAACGATAAAAAGGAGATTTTAAAAAAGTCGCTCAAACGCGAATTCACCCGGTGTGGCACGCGTGGGTTGTCGTAAAAGCACATGTGTAAAATACACTTTTTGGACGAACAGAACTGCAAATCCGAAAATAGTATCGGTCGGCAGAACGTTGTCGTTGATGAACGAAACGCGCAGATGTAATGAGGAACCGGTGTGTATGAAACTCTATGATGAAGTCGTTTTCGTAATATTTCCTTTGGAATATACATACACACACTAGCGGCGAAAATTTATCGAAAGTGACTTTCCAGATTTCGGTTAGGAATAGACGAATCAGTTTGGATAATAAAATAAGCTTCGTTCTGATTTTTTTCTCTCATAAGCTTCATCCTTTTTTCCTCGTTCTTAATTTTTCCTAACGGAAAACTGCGATCGAAAAATACAAAAATTGTTATTTTAAGTTAAACCAAAATGGACTCTTATTTCCGGAAAAATTGGAAAGTACGAAAATTGACTTACCGAAATTGAATTAATCAGTACAGAACTAAATGTTTAATAATTTATCGAATAGTCATTCCAGTTTTCACTAAATCGTGCCATTTTCGAAAACTTGTTGCAGCTCAAAAACTACGAAATTAAAGAAATCGATTTCAAGCGACAAAAACTGGATATCGAGAAATTCAAAGGATTTTGAAAAACGCGTTTCGTTATAGACATTTCGATGACGTTTTCCGTTCTGAAAGTTATGCAAAGTGAGCCTGTATTTCCGGCCGTCGATGCGAGCACGTGAGAGCGTTCATATTTATAAAGACGAAATATTGACGTCAGCTGCGAGTTACGCAAATCGTCTGACCAGTTTTGTCGTGAAAATCAGCTAATAATGGTAGTCAAGTTCCACGTGAGCTTTTTTTTATCGACAATATCCATAACCGTAAAAAGTCGTATTTCTTCTGAAATACAAAATGGTTCTAAAGAAGAGAGAAAAGAAAAGAGTTTAGGCAACTCACCATTTTCGCCATCGGTGATTGCCCCGGCGTCCTCCTCGCTTCTCTTTGCACGCTCGACTGACAAAAAATATTACGTTTCGTTAGCAAATAATTCACGAACAGAATTTTTGATATACATCGATTTGCCCGTTTTTCATTCTAATTTTTTCTACAAAAAATGTTTCTCTAATTTCCTCTCTACATTTTTCTAAAACCTTCTTTCTCTAATTTCTTCCAAAAGAACATTTTTTTTCACTCACTCAAATGCATGTGATTTTGCGAATGATGATGATGATGAGACGACGGAGGCTTTCTTTCTGGGCGTATGCGCTCCATTATTCGGCTTATACGATCGTTCGCACTCGTTCGTTCCTTACGATTCAACGGCCCGGTGCAACTCTCCTCGACTACACGAACGCAGAGTCGATGCACGCTCAGAGAACAGTCTGAAAGACATTTTCACGTTGTTAACATTATCAGGCATTTGAGCTTCCAGAAGTTCCCCTAATTCCGAGCTTTTCAAGATTTCGAATTTTGTCGAAAACGCTTAGTAAAAGAACTATCTTTAACGTTTACTTTTCTACAGAATCAGTTTTAGATACAAATTAAATTTGAAAGAATTAATTTTCTTCGTTTTCCAACGAAGCGCAAGTTTCGAGATAAAAATTCACGAAGGGATACTTACGACTGCAGTGATATCCCTGTGGTCCGATACCACCAATGATGAGCTGGCAATGATTGCAGTAAGTGACGGTGAGATACTGATGAGCCAAGAAGTGATGACCGCGGACGGTCATTTTTCTCGTTTTCCCGGTAAGCAGGCGGGCTTTTATGTTGGATTTGTCCTTCGCGACGAAGGTCGGTACACCGTCGAGAGACGGTGGCCTAACTTGGAATATCTTCGTCAATATTGTTGCCAGACCTGCTGCCGTTGTGAACTGACGAAGGTCCACGTGATCCTTCTCTATTACCTCTCTAAGAGGATACATACGAAGAGGAAAAAAAAGAGAAAACTCGATAAATCATTCGATTGATTCCGACATTTCTTTTGTTGATTAATGACCTTTCTTGGATAAATATTGAATAATTTTAAGAACGTTTGACACTTCTTCATGCGTTGTATCGTAAAGGTAGAAATTTTGGTGCTCGCCGACTCACAGATACGGTTGCATCGTCGGAAGAAGATACGTTTCGATTATTTTCGTTTCTTGAACCTTGTCGGTGGCGCTCTCGTCGAGTTGAGTATCGCTCGGCCCGAAAAGCATCCCCAGGCCGGCGGTGCGCTTTTGCTGAAAGTCCGCGAGTTGCTCGTTCAATTCCTCCTTCGCCCGGGTTCTCGCTTTCCAGAAAATCTGAATCAAAGAAACGAAGTTAATAGTTTACAAAAAATAACGCGAGTATTAGTAGTGTAGTAAAAAGAAATCCATTATTTTCTGGATTCAACCAATCACAAAACTGTTGCAAAAGTTTGTTCAGTACGAAATCACATTTTTCTAACGCCATCTAGTGTAACCCGAACGGGCTTCAGCCATCTATTGGAAGAAGCATGGATTTTTTTTTACCACACCTAATCATTTCTTTTTATGCGACGCAGCTTACCTTTCGTAAAATTTCTTCTTTGTCGGACTCTTTGAGAAGAACGTCGTCAATTTCGCGGGCGACGTTTTCGTCAACGTTGTTCAGCCGCAACGGCTGCGCGTCAACAAAAAAAAAGCATAAATATAATATATAAATATATGCAACTTCGAGGAAAAACATTCGTTGATACGGATCGCGACATACTTACTGCACCAGGTACTAGAAAACTAGAATGAATCTCGTAAGCCCATTTTCTCATTTCTTTGGCGTTCCCTTCCTTGTATAAATCCGTTATCAAGTAGAACAACTGTGGAATTTTATATAATTGAGATATTAACGGTCAAGAGGATTATTACGATTGAATTATTTAAGGGGGCACATCTGAGAAAAAAGCTCTATTTTTTAAAACTATTTTTTAAAAATAGAGCGTTTTTGAAACTTCGAAACTTCGATTGTGATTATCCCAAGATTTTTTAAAACTTAATTAATGATCAAGCCAGAAATATCAAAAATTTAGGTTAAAAAACGACAGTAAATTTCAATGAGGCGCCATTTAGTAAAAAAAAATCTTTAAAAATTCTGCGAAGCGTTTGACTCGGAGAATCTTTTGAATTTTTCAACATTGTCAGTCAATATATATTTACAACACTTTTCGTCAATATACATCCATATTTATGAGATCGTAAAAAGGAAGTGAATGATCGCAGATGAAGAATCTGAGACAAGTTCCTAAAAATCAGTAATTTTTGAATTCTCGAGTGTGCCCGCTTAAGTAACGCGGACGAAGAAGTTAACTAACCAGACTGGAGGGGTCACTGTTCGATAGTACGTAATTAATAAATACAGAAAGATGGGCGTGATGTTCCCACAATTTCGAGAGCGACTTGAAAGGTCCATGATCTTCCATCTGACCCTGTAAAAAAATATATTTGTTTCTCATCGATTTCGATATTTTCATGAAGAGTCGAAACAGAAATTGATCGATTTTTTATCCAACTTTTCGACTCGGCATGTATATAAGACGGATAACGAAAGGCGAAGTGAAAAAAATTGGCAATTGAAAAGACCCTTAACCGAAAACGGCAACGTGATATCGGCTAAAAAACTTACGACTTCCTGATCGCTCATATCATCATCTTCCATGGACATTATAGGCTGCTGGATTTGCGGTAGACCCGGTGTGCTTTCGTGCAGTGGCTGTCGAATTGGCGAAATTGTCACAAAGCTGTCGTTCAAGCTCTGCGAAACAAAATTTGTCTTTAAACACAATAATTGATCTTTAAACTTGGCTATTGGAAATTGTTTAACTCGAACCCAAACAAACCCAAACAATCAAACGATTCCCAAAAGCCCAAAGAATCGATAAATCGCTTACGTCATTGATCGTTGACGAGGAGGTGTCGTTGGCGAGTGAAGGTTGTGGATACGGAGGCGGTGGGGTGCCCGGTGGTGTAACGTGAACGGGATCATCGAGATCAATGCTGCTGTTGCGTCCTTGATGATGCCTGGGTGGTGACAGATCGTTCATAGATTCGGAAGCGATTAAGCGTCGACTCGCCTCGGACGGTGAGATCATGGTAGCGCTCAATTGTTCCGGACTTGATTTCGTGCGTTGATGCTTGTTCAGGGATCCCGACGAGCCGAGATTTGCACCTTGCGACAGCTACGCCGGAATCAACAAATTGTCTCACGATTTAATAAAGAGTCGCCAAGTCAAAGTTGAAGTACACCATCAATTATTACGGAATATTGATTCTCGCGTCGTTGGAATGCGATGATAGTTAATTTTTTTTTTCGCTTTTGTTCGATCAGACAAAAATTTCGTGAACGTATAATTGTTTGATTATAATTATTTTTAATTATAATAAAAATAATTATTTAAATATAATATCATTACAAAATTAAATTGAAATTATATTTAAAATTAAATTTAATTAATTATAATCAAATATTAAATTTAATATTCCGATCATCATGACAATAAAATATCCAAACAAATAATCTGCTAAAAAACCAATTTTCATCGCGTTCCAACGATGCGAACTTCAGCACCGCGTTACGTCGATTCAACGTGTCTTATAAGCGAACAGCATGCGAATTACCGAACGTTACCGCTAATGTACGAATAATAAGATCGTTTCAACGGTTCCAAAGCAAGCGCGTAAATAAATGTACAGCATTAATTCCTGTCCACCGTTAACTCTTTGGTTTACGTTTCTTTCTATTTTTTTTTTGTCTACATTATCACCATTTTCGTTAAATCGCCACCCATTGTAATACCGACTAGTAGTAAACTGGTGCAAGCGAGAGCTAACAATAAAATGAAAAATAAAATATACTAATAAAATACTAAAATACGATATATCAGTATACCAGCTCAAACAAATCTTTGAACGTTTATAGAGTGCTACCGTTGAGGAGAATTAGGCATTGCGTCAATCGGTCAATTGGTCAACGATGAAAAGTGATCCCGAATGCAAAAAAAATCTAATTTCATTTAAATCGTTTTGTTTCTTCAATGAAAGACTGGAACGAACGAAATTTCAATAATTCCAATCGATTTCGCATCGCCCAATCGTCCTCTAACTTCTGCCAACGGAACAAGCGTGTGAGTGTTCGAGTCTACGTGGAAGATAACGACAACAGTCGAACGAAAAACCAAAATAAAAGTTAACAAAAATTTAAAAAAATAAAAAACAAGTCAAAAAATAAACTGCGTCGAAATTACACGAAGTCGTGAAAGTTTCCAGGGTTGTTCCTTGAGAAATTCACCCCCCACCCCAAAAGTCGAATCGACGATTCAATGTTTTATTTCGCGTACCGAGTTTCTTCCCTCTCTTCACGCGAATTCTTTTTCCTGCCATTTCCGATCAATCAAGAAGGAGACAATCGATGATTCGGTCGCCAATGAAGTTACTTACAGAGTTAGGTATGCCGTGACCGGTTGTCGGGGGCGTTAAATGAGTCAGCAGATGTCGATCGAGCTCCGAGTGGACATGGTTGTTCGTGTTTGAGTTTGACGGAGGAGGTCGCGGGGGTAACGGAGGCGGGGACAAACTCTGCATGGAAAGGGATTTTCGGGATGGCAAGGGTGGCGGTTGGTCTCCACCAGGACCACCACCGACCAAACCGTGGCTACCACCAGCGGAATTGGAATAATTGCCGGGGGAAGTCGAGGTGTTTGTTACCAACGAGCAAAGCTGTAAGACACAACAAAGGCTGGTTAGGGCGACCAAAAAATACAAAAAAAAATAAATAAAGAAGAAGAAAAAACAAAAAGAGAAACGGAGTGAGAAAGAAAAAGAAAAAGAGGGTTAGGCGTAAGCTTGTGCTCGAAACGTGGTCGGTTCTTATTTTTTCCCTGATGACTTGACCTGGCACGTAGACCATCGGCGATGTAAAATTCATTCTTCGATCAGAAGTGTTACAAAAATAATAAAAAGTGCGTGGGAGGAGGGATTGGGTTTGTTTGGGTTTAAGGGAACGTTAATCACGGAGGATTTTTTTATTTCGTTGTTTCTATTCTTGTCTGCTGATCCTCTCTTCGATTCGAATATTCAAATATTCTTCCTCCCCCAAAACGTTGATTAAAAAAATCAAAACGTGAAAAAGTGAATTAAAAAAAGAAGAATAAAAACCAGGAAAAATACGATTCAACGTTGAGAAGTCGTGAAGGGTCGCGACTCGAAAGAGCCGAAATACGTGTACGATGAAAAGGCGAAAAACAACAATAACAACAACAACAACAACAACAGAGGGCGGAAGCGCTCTACAGCACGCGAAGAAACCCGAGGGCTGAAGGAGGAACTCTGGCTATGAAGCTACCTGGTCGCTCTGCGTTATTGACGCTAGTTGATCCTGCAGGGTTCGAACCCTTCTTTCAGCACCTGCCAATTCGGCCTGTAGCGTCGTCACGCTGCTCACGCTACCAGCACCCGCGCCCGCCTTCGCGAGCTCGCTTCGAAGCTTATCGACGTAACTCTGCTCCTTCTCCAGCATCAGTTGGAACGTGTGGACTCGTTGGGTCTCCAATTGTCGTTTCTTCTCGTGCTATAAATAATAAACGAATATTTTAGCGTTTTTTTTTTCGTGTACTAAATTGTTACGGACAATCAACGATATCCTTTAGCAATGGCTGAACGTGAATTTCCACGGGAACTTTCTTCGTACGACACGTAGTCAAGGGAGTTGAAATTTGTATCGTTCGAATCCAAAGAACTTTCATACTAAACAATCTTTTGCGATAGTTTTGTGATTGGTTGGCTCAAGAAAATAATGGATTTCTTTTTACTACACGTAATATCTCATGAGATATTTCGGTAAGTAAAAAAAATCGTTTAGGTTGCATCCGAACGATCAAAACATCAACGTCTCACCCAGCGAACCCTAATACCGTCACCATCGTGCACAACGAATCTCCGACATATAAATAAATCATGGAAATATGTTCTTCGATAGGAAATCGTACGTTTACGATTCACGATGAAACTTCAACAAGAAAATGTCTATATGTTTTGAAGGACATTGTTCCTTGTACGTTTTTCGTGAAACGTTGTTTTCACGGAACGACTCAAGTCGTATCGTCGGTTTTTCTTGATTTATCTTTGCTTTTCAATTTTCGTATGTTTCCTATTTCTGTTTTAAAAAAAAGTACGTTTTGAGTCGCATCTAATGAAGGACGATTAAACGTGTGAGATAATTTCTATATCTGGATAAAACTGTTCTCCGAGCAATTTAATACTATCTAATTAATTAGTTTAACGAAGTTTGCAACGCATTTGACGAAACGTTTAATTCCGATCAACTTCGACGCCACGAGAAACACGGCAGAGGCAAGTGAAGTTCATATGGATAAAAATGATCGAAGGGGAATTGGACTTGAAGGACATCGAAACTGGACTTAACAGACATGGTAACAGGACTGGAAGACATCGGAGTTGAACTGAAAGACATCAAAACTGAACTGAAAGAAATCAAAGTTGAACCGAAAGACATAAAAACTGGACTGGAAGTCATCGAAACTGGACACGAAAGACATCGAACGAGCGAAGAGGCCAACCCGCCCATCCTCAACCGTTGACGGTGATAGAAAAAGAAATGGACCAATCTTACGTATCGGGGATAGTAGAAATCTTGAGCTTCTCTGAAGATCGTCGAAACTTGATGCGCCGAGTAAATCGGATTCTTAAAGAGATCCTGACGTCGCATCTCATCGAGGCACGCGATATAACGAGGATTTTGTGAAATATCATCGAGATGACGAGTTGTACCAAAATGGTGGATCATAAGTCGAATGAATCGGTCCTCCATTGGACTTACGTCGACTGGTTGGGGTCCCGTAATCCGGGCGTTGCAAGAAGTTGGGGCGCCACCCGCGGGCGCCGTCGAGGCGCGATGCAAAGACGTCCCCGCTGGTTGCGTCGGTGACACCATCGTCGCTCCCGACGAACTCAAACTCGCCGGCCTCTGGAGTTGTTGCTGATGCAGACCCACCGAAGTGGAACCTCCTCCACCGCCAACGTGAAGACACGTTGCCGACGACGATAACGAGGAAGCCGAGGACGCTGCCGGGTTCTGTTGTACCGTTAGAACCACCTGAGTCGAAGCTGCGAAAACGTCAAAACGGAACACAAGTTCAAGTACGCTCCTTTAGTCATCGCCGCGCGACGGTTATTTTCGTACGGGCTCGACCACTCGTCTTCCAACGTCCAAACGCGTAATATCGCTATGCGCTAGGTTTTCATTGTTTTTTTTTTATTTTTTTATTTTATTTTATTTTTCTTTTCACTTATTTCTGCGAGAACTCCCGGTGGAAACGAAAAGTGCATGGAGCGCAGATGTTTCGGTAATTCTGGAATTTGCGGTTGGAATGCTATGACACTTGTATACAGGGTGTCTCACGACGGAATGTCATCCGTGAAATGGAAACTTTGGGGGTGAAATTCTGAGTCGATTGATATAAGCGTGTATGGTTTCCGGATCAACCCCTGAATTATTATTAATTTTTTAAGGCAGCCAATCAGGCGCGCCCGTTGAACGGGATTACATCGGTCAGCGATACGCACGCGTAGTAGTGCGACGCTCCCCGTCGTCGGTGTGAGAGCTTGCGATGGTAAGCGCAAAACTCGGAATAATGATTATATTTAGACGTTTAGTGTTATATCGCAGATCCATGTTTATGTATTTTTATACCTTGAAGACAAATCCACTATTTAATTCGCCTTGAACTATCAATTTCTAGGTGAAAATGTCAACAAAATATTCTAGAAAGATTTTTTTGCATTTTCCCAGTCTAATTTTGCACTTTTGGCAAAAACTCGGGCATATTCGTAATCAGCGGAAAATTTCCGATTAAGTAGACCCTTTTAATAGTATTAAATCGAAAAAAAAAAATTTTCGACTTCCCCCGGCCACTTTCCCAGAATCTTTAAAATCACGAAATTTCAAAAGTCCGTAGGGTAAGCTTGCCGCATGCTATCGACTTTCATTGGGTGAGTTTGGAAAAGGTTTTTACCTGACTTAAATAATGGCGTTGGATTCATATCGATATCTCGTATAGTTTTCCCGGAAAGACCACTTGAAAAATCGCAAAAAAAGAGGCAAAGGGGTATGTATGGAAAAATTTGCAAAAATCG
>JAPYZI010001343.1:0-33337 GCA_030523105.1 Ophioninae sp. A BG-2022a
CCTTTGCGTTTTTTTTAGCGATTTTTCAACTGGACTTTCCGGGAAAACTATAAGAGATATCGATACGAATCCAACGCCATTATTTAAGTTAGGCAAAAATCTTTTCCAAACTCACCAATTGAATCCCCATAGCACAAAAGAAATTTGCTCTATGACCTTTTGAAATATTGTGATTTTTGAGATTTCGGAAAAGTGGCCGGGGGAGGTCGAAAAAATTTTTTTTCCGATTTTGAACTTTTAAAAGGGTCTATTTAACCGTAAATTGTCCGCTGATTACAAATCTGCCTGAGTTTTTGGCGAAAGAACAAAATTAGACTGGCAAAATGGAAAAAACGTTTCTAGAGTATATTTTTTGATATTTTCCCCTAGAAATGATGAGTTCAAAGCGAATGAAATGGTGGATTTATCTTCAAGATATAAAAATATATCGATATCTACCTGCCATATAACACTAAACTTCAAATATAATAATTATTTTGCGTTTAGTTTGGGTTTTGTTGGGTCCGAGTGCGACTGTCCGCATGCTGGGGGCTCTGATTGGCTGCCTTTAGAAATTCATAATAATTCAGGGGTTGATCCGGGAAGCATACATGCTTGTATCAATCGACTCAGAATTTCACCCCCCACTCCCCATTTCGAGAATGGTCAAACAGTCGCGGGACACCCTGTATATAGCTCGATCGCGTTATAAATGTCAGTAGAAAGTATCGAACGAACAGAGCTGGAAAAACCCTGATGGAGATCAACTTTAATAAACTTCTTCAGTACACTTCGAGCACTGTACTTCTCTCCGTCCCTTCTTCTCGCCTTTCCCCAGGCAGTGACGTTCTCCCTCCGATCATTTTCGAAATTGCCTTCGAGGTTGAAAGCTTCATCGAACGAGCCATGATCGATGTCCCCATTGAAGTTCACGAATCTGTCACCTGGGCGCATCTTGTCAACTCTCTCGTTTCGCCCTCGCTCGAAAAGTTCAACAACTTCAATTTCAACTTCAACTTTGACCTGGACGTGTCTGATGAACTCGATGTTTATAAAGTCCGCCGAATCGATACTCGGTGTACATTAAAAAAATAATAATTCCTCACATAACGTTTCTTGTAATTTACGAAAGCAAAAATTTATTTTTTTTCTTGTCAATATTCATTGTCATAATATTCATTTTTGTCCACGTAACATCTTTTGGAAATCTGGTTGAAAATAGTAAAAAAAATTAGCAAAATACTTTACCAAAATAAAATTTGGTGAAAATTCTTTAATATATTTAATACAATAAATATTTTTTAAATTGATATTTTGTTCACTTGAAATGATTATTTATTCAAAATTAATATTTGATTTACTTATTTTTTATTTAATTTATTTATTTTTAATTAATATTTCATTTAATTATTTTTCTGATCTTAAGGAGGAATTTTGTGTTGGGAAAATAAGCGAGGGAGTTCGAAAAAAAGCGACGCGAGAGGATCTTCGAGTTCCCGATGAAAAAGACAAGCGAGGGAACCCGAGGGTGGATGCAACGATTAATGCACTGCGATAAATCCCGGGCGACGAAAGAATGCCGTGGAAAAGTGGTGGCTCAACCGCTCGGATGGGAACGCGGACGACGACGTGCTTCGGCATCTGACCGAGCTCATCCGCGACCAGGAAATTAAAACTCGGTTCCCCGTGTACCCGTGATTCCGTGTAACCTTCACCCTTCCACCCGGTCTCACTTATACGAGTAGCCCGAACTGTACTTTCTTCGTATTTTTAACGATTTAATTTTTTTAATAAATTTTTTCTGTATTTTTGTACAAATTGATTTTTTTTTATCGAAGAAAACAAAGAAAACGTACGAAAAAAATCGGAAAATAAATAAAATGAAAAATTGAATAAATAATTGGAAAAGTAAATAAATAAAATAATCTTATTAAAAAATCATACGAAGACATGGGGGTTTTCAACAATTAAATTTTTTTTGGATATTTCAAATTGTTCGGAATATTTGAATTTTATTTTTTAATTAATTTATTTATTTGATTTAATTGTTTTTTTTTCTCATTTTAAAAAAGAAGATTGAGGTAATAAAAAATCAATAAAAATTATATGGAAAATTGATTGAAAAAGTGAAGAATTAAATTAGCAAAAAGATCGTGAAGACATGGATTTTCAACAAAGTTTTCTTCGGTTCGTCAAAAATTATAAACTCTCCCAAAAAATTGAGAAAAGATCGATGGTAAGAGGATTTTTACGATGATTGAACCGCCGAGTCAATCATCGTAAAAACCTTTCTTCCTCGTAAAAAAAAAAAAAAACCTTTCCAAGGGAAAAGTACGATAATTGGCAGGTTACATACCGAAGGAAAAACGGAATTACGTGCGGAGTGTAAACGACCATGGCCATGGTGACCTTGATTGAATTAAATAAAAAAAGGGCGAATCGGGGTGTCGCAAAAAATGAATTAATTAAACAAATTAATTTAATTTAATAAATTTAAATCCAAGAAAATTAGGATTTTCGGAAAACTAAGAAATGAGGAAAAAAATAGTCCTTAAGTTGAGAACTAAGAATTACGTGTACCAGCGAGTTGGGAAAAATCCTTAAGGGGATAAAATCGAATGTAAATTATTTCATGATCGTTCTGTCATAAAAAAAATCAAATAATGAATACCTCACTACTCATAAATTCAGATAGACGTATTTGAAAATACATCAAATAAAAAAAATAATAATTCCTTAAGGGGTTTAAAAATATTTCGCAAAAAAAATAATAATTTCGCCAGATTCTCGGAGTTTAAAGTTTCCCAAAAATAAAATTGCTCAAAAAACGAGTTTTTTTTTCACTACCTAATTATTATAAAATTTAAAAAACGAGGTTAAAAAAAAATTCAATTTTTTTTGGCTTCATCGTTATGATGACTCTGTATTTTTCTTATTTTCGTGATTAACTCGTGATGCCTGGAAAATTGAGAAACCTTGAGTTTACGCTTCCAGCAATTGCTGGCTGGATAATAGGGTATTTGCCATTCATGAAGATCCATTTAATGAACCAGCTGATGAAAAGATGATTTATGTTCTCGCTATTTCTACGACGACAAAAAAAAAAAAAACAAAAAAAAAAAATTGTTCGAGACCGGAGAAGCAAGAAAAGTCCTTCGTTTCGAAGCATCCAAATTCCCTCCTGATCCTTGTCCTTCAACGACTCCGCTGAAATAGCGACGCTAATGAAAGTTCCGAGTGCCAACGAGCCCTTAAAATTGCTCGTTTTAACACGTCCTTCGTATCACTCGCTCAGCTTTCTCTATTCAGAGATGCTTTCGTCGCGACGCAACACCGACGGATTTTCTACTGTAATTAGCCCCTCGAAGTGAAAGGTGAGACGTCTGGGCGGGACCCATGACTATCAGGCGTTCCGTATTACGCAGTTTTGTTGAAACACAAAAATTCATTTGTTTTTTGCTCAGTTTCCCTGTGCCCTCTTGGAAAAAAATTGGACACCCAACAATTAAAAAAAAAGATAAAATAAATTGAAAAAAGATCGCTTTAAAAATAGGAAAATAATGTTATTCCAAAGCATACTTTTTTGCATAATTTTTTATGTCAAATCCTTTTCTTCTTGCCATACGAAAAATCATTGAATAAATTATTTTTTATTTCTCTATGTGATCCCCGTCATTATTTTCTTTCATTTTCCCAGCGATCTTTTTAATAAGCTAAAACCCCTCCGTGTTTGGAAATTAATTAAAAAGATCGCTTCAAAAATTATTATTTTCGAACCGATACTTTTTTAATTAATTTTTTTTCCCAATAACTTTCCTCTTTCTCATTTTTTTCATTCCTTTCCACAATTCTGATTTTTTATCCATAGTGTTATTTATAGTTATAATTTTGTTTTTTTTTTATTTTAGCCGTCGATTTTTTTAATCAACTGAAATTCCTAACAGGTTCGAAGCGTATTGTGTGTTTTCACGATAATTAGAATGAGCGATTGATGATAATATATGTATTATAATTCGGAAGTACGATTTTCGTTTAGCTGTTGAAAAGAGCTGAAACGAAATTGAAACAATTGGACAATGCACGTAGCCAAGAGAGAGAGAGAGAGAGAGAGAGAGAGAGAGAGAGAGAGAGAGAGAGAGAGAGAGTTGCATAATCATTCCTGTTGCCAGTTGCATGGATTGCCAGGTGGATTATGCATTGCAAATGCAGACGAGGACCGTGTCAGCCCCGCCGCTGTCGTTTCAGTTAGCAGGAACGCAAATGGAGCGTGTGCCACTGCGACAGTTTCAGCCGTCACGGAGAAATAATACGCGTCCCAGGACGCAACTACGACAATTACCTGGGAATCGAAATCGACACGTATCTTACCCTGAGTTGAGGTTACCACCGGAGATTCGGTTCTTCGAACTTTTTCCGACAGATTTTCAAAAAACTCGACTCACCTGAAACAAAAGAGAAGGAAAAAGGAATATTGTTATTTCGATCGATCGAGAAATTATTATTGTCATCAGATGTATTGAATCGTAACAATGATAATTAAAAATTATATGATTGTAATAATTAAGAAAAATGATTGAAAATAATGACGATGATGATGAAAAAATAATTGACAATTACGATGATGAAAAATGATCGATAATAATGTAAAAATAATTAATATTAATAGTAACGGGACGATAAAAAAGCATTAATGATAATAATCATAATAATCAAAATTACACATATAAAAACGTATATTAAAATGATTATCATTGAATAATCAGTTTCAATCGATACATCGATGGAAAGGGCCGAAGGGTCCTGAATATCATCGTCGCTGTTTCGAAGCCTTCTGAGAAAGAAAATTCAGAGAAACGTTGATGAAAGAGAGTTCCATAGTACGAACACTCTTTGTCCGTAGCCGGGACGTTCCACGTGACTTTTTGGGGAATATTGGTCGTCCAAGGAGGTCATTGGGTCAGCGGGCAAGTCCTGCAATAGCATTTCGTTTCCTCTCCTCGCGAAACGTCATCGCGATTCTCTAACTTTGAAAGAAGCTCGATAACGAAAAAGAAAAATAAAAAAAAAAAAAAAGAACGAAGAAAAAAAAATTGAATGGCCAAGACCAGGAGACACGTGACGGAAAGACGAAGGGCGAAAAAGGGCCGGAGACCAGGAAACGAGGGAATAAAAGAGCGTCGCACAGAGACCGGAAGCTAGAAAAATATTACTAACCTAAAAATGTGAAATAAGGGTTGAGTGTGGAAAAGGGCGAAGAGCGAAGGGCCGAAGGGCGGAAGACCAGGAAAAGAGGGAATAAAAGCGCCTCGTACAGAGACCGGAAGGGAGAAAAATAACACTGACCGAAAAATGTGAAATAAGGGTTGGGAATGGAAAAGGGCGAAGGACGAAGGGCCAAAGAAAATCCAAGCTGATGACCACAACGAGGCAACCTCCCGAGACCTACTTACCTCTCAAACCTTCCCATTAAAAAACAAAAAGATTACGAATATATATATATTTTTTTTTCGTACTTTCGTTCCCTTTTTGTTTTTTTTTTCGCGAGCCCTTCGAGCTCCCGCGCCTGCTCGGCCACATACGAACGACTGGATGGAAGATCCGCATTGCGGACTATCGGGGATGGTTTTGCACACCGCGGCCACTCGTACATACAATTCGCTCTTCCCGTTACCCATTTTCCTTTTGTATCGTCGTATTGGCTTATAAAATGATAACTCTCTCGACGTTTTTCACCCCCCCACCCCTTCGACCTACACCCCTTCCCCACGTCCCGTTTCTCCCTGGAAAATACGTGTACATGACGATTTTTCAAATCTCTTGAACATTACGTGATGTCGCATCAGATCTGCAGTGTCACGTGATCCGGACATTTTTCAGGTTAAAGCATACATGGAAACCTGGATTTGACAGCTTTACCATTTTTTACGGGGCAGAGAGGGGGGGGGGGGTCTTTTTGTTGAGTATTTATTTTTTATGGGAATGATTAAAAGGATGAGTGATAATTTAAAAAAATTATCAGAATAGTTGCACTTGCTTTTTTTTTTAAGTATTAATTAGTATCAGTAAAATGGAATAATTGATATTAATTGATAATTGAATTCGAAATTTAAGCAAAGAAGATTGCATACTTAAATATATTGATGGATAATCCATTAGTAAGATTGAATAATTATGTAAATAAATAATAAACGAAAATTAAAGCGAATTGAATTAAATAATTAACTATATTCATGAATAATTTATTTATTTATTTTGGATAATTAAATAATTTATTTATGGACTGAAGTATGAAATAATGAAAGGAAATAATAAAACGACAATGAAATTAAACATGTCGTCGATGCGCACGAAACGTTCATTAATTTTTTAGGGAAAAATAATTAATTTGGAGAAGAAAATCATGTTTTATCCGAAAGTGAATTCGAATATTTCGATATTTTTTTACGGAAATATTTCGTCCCATTTCAGTCGCCTCATTTTCGAAACAAAAAATAGAAAATTTTTCATAACAATTTTTTTTGTTAATTTTTTTCTAACGTCTCTTCGGAACGAAACGGAAATAATTTTCGGAGATGGCGAGGATAAAGGTTTGGGAAAAATAGAAAACAACAAAATTGGGTCTGTTCCAATGTTATTCCAAAGGTTGAATGGAACGGGGTAGAATACGCGGTTACGAAATTTCGAAATACGTATTTCGGAACTTCCTCGTCATTTTTCGTCCTCGAAACTTTGTGGGAAATGGAGAAAGTTTAGTTTTTTTTCTTGTTTGAGATTTAACGGATAAAAATGCCACGAGCTGTCGCGAGTGCCATCGTTGATTTATCGAAATATCGCGGTGCCCCAATTCGGTTGACCCCCTCTTCGGAATTGACGACGATACTGAAATATGCTTGGGACAAATGTTTCAGGTGGCAATTTTTCACGAATCTCCACTATTTCTCGTCGAAATTTCAAATTTCGAAAATACTATTTCTTTCTTTATTGCGTCGTTTTATTGCCTACTAAATTTCAGTTTCCATAAAGTATTTCGAAAAATATCAAAAATTCTCGAAGTTACGACGACTCTTGTAAATTCGGATTGCTCGGGTCAAAACTCAAACGAAAAAAATACTGGAAAAATTTACATAATAATAACTCCACTTTTTAATCAATATATTTTTATTTAAAAAATTTTCAATCCGGGCAAGACTATTCAGTAACCGTAGAAAAAATTCCAACTTGGCCCTGTCGATATTTCATCAGAAAAAAATATTGAAAAAATAAAAATAACAATAACTCGATTGTTTATCAATATATCTTGACAAAAAAAAACCTCAATCCTCATAAGACTATTAATCAACTGTATAAAAAATTTCAACTTGGCCCTTCGAATATTCCGATTAGGAAAAAATATTGAAAAAATAAAAATAACAATAACTCGATTATTTATCAATATATTTTATTAAAAAAAAACCTCAATCCTCACAAGACTATTAATCAACTGTATAAAAAATTTCAACTTGGCCCTCCCAATATTCCGATAAAAAAAATATATATATATTGAAAATCGAGTGAGATCGATCCAGCAAGTGGACGAATTCAACGAAGACACCCTGTAAATGAGAAATGGCCGGATGCAACGGTGCGAGCCACTGAAAACTGGGTTAAAAGTTTCGATAGGCGAATAAGGTTGGGAAGTGCCGTGTCATCCCCTGGATGAAGTTATTCCATGTTTTGTAAACGGGAAAGGGATTCGGCGTGTATCCCGATACGGGATGAGAAATCTCCGCGTACGCAGCACGGAATTCTTCACGTCTGCTGACGCTGAGTTCTCAAGAGTTTCTTCCCCCCACCCCCGGGGCCCCTCGAAAATCTCCAGTGAGTCAAGGGTTGCTTTGGGAGGATCCGAGATGGGTTTCGTTCGAGCCGGAAGTTCGCCTCGAAAAGCATCTCGAACAGTTAGAATCTGAGTGCAGTGGAGACGTGCAAACAAACTTAGGGGAGAAACGACCAGCTCCTTGTCGACGTACAGAGTCTAATGCAAACGGGGGCTCTCGAGGTGCAACGTCATAAACGAATTATTCGTTTCTCACTGGGAAAACATCGGGGATCTTCGTCGTTGAAAGTTTCACGAATTGATATTGCCTTCCCGTGGCTTTACTGGCTTTATTATCGTTGTTGCGTTATGCAAGGGCTTTGGAAATTTTACTTCGTTCACCTTTGACACTTTGCCTTCCCAACTGTCACTTTGATGCACCCTCTTCGGAGACCCCCTTAAGTGTTTCTCAAACACGTTCGAACTTCGAACCCAACTAGCTCGGATCTATTTTTTTTTTCTATTTATGAAAGATTTTATTTAATGCTGATTCATTATTCATTGAATATATTATTTATTGAATAGGATTTTTCAATGATTTTATTTACAATTTATTAGTTATTTACTAATTTTATTATTTATTAATCGTATTCATTATTTTATTTTCAATCGACGATTAGTTTCGTTCGTAGTAGCTCAGAAAAAATTCACGCCATACAAAAACAGCATTTTCTTCAGTTAATGAAAATAACTGTATCGCGTTAGTTGGTTTTCATTCAGGATCGTTCGTAGGTACACCCTTTTCGATAGACACCGATTTTTAAAAATCGATAGATCATTTTCTTTTTAATTCCATAAAATTATTCCTCAACAATTTTTTTTTAAATACCAACTCATTTTTTGCAATAAATCAGCTGATTACAAGTGACAAGCGAGTTCCTTAAAAATTCGTAGTTTATAAAAATATTTTCTTATAAAAAAAATCGAAAAAAGAAAACGCAACGTACTAAATGTCAAAATTTCTCTCGGCCTCAATTGTCTTTACCCTGTTAACAAAAAAATCTTTCGTACCTTTAGAAAATTAAATTAAAATAAAAAAGAAATAAAAAAAAATAAAAAAAAAAAAAACAATTAAATGCCATTGACTCGTTCCACTGAATTCGCGAATCGTTTATGCAAGGAAAAAAAAAAATAGAAACTGGGTCAATTATTTCGAACACTTTGATTAATCTCTCGTGGTATTCGGGAGTCAAACCGAAGTGTCCGGGCGCACATTTAATTACAAGCTCTAGCGCAATTTCCTCATTTCAGGCCATTCAATTTGTCCCTACCATTACGAGGGTGAAGCACCCCGTAAAATGCAAGTTATTTCCACGCGTGTTTAAATATGAGCGTCGATCGTGGCGCCCCGTATTTCTCGTCGAACAATGCCACAAATCGAAACTGCATTGATCGGGAGTTATCGATGCCCCCTCCTACTTTTACCTCCAGGCCACTAATTTCGAGATAAACAACCGGGATAAGTGCCAATGTACTTTGAATTAATATCAATTAAGCCCACGATACTATTGTTATTGTATTGGGCCGTTTGGAAAATAGAGAATCAAGACCTTTTCCATTTCAGCCCAAACAATGGTCCGTTTCGAACCCCCAATTTATTCGGAAATACAGGCTGACTCAAAAGAGGTCCAAATTACCCTTTCCGTTCTACGATTTTTTTTACTAAAAAAATCATCGTTGTCTTAAAAAGTAAATTCGTTGTTAATTTAATTTAGTTATAAAAATGAAGAAATATTTTAATGAATAAATAAAATGTTGCTCACTTTTATAAATAAGTGTATAAATTTATTAATAAATGGACGCTACATTTTTTTTTACGGTCTCTTGAATAAAAATAGTACGATTAAGAGATTTCTTGAATTTATTTATAACTTTATTGAAATATTTGTGTATCGTAATTTGAAAGTTTATCTACTTTTTATTTCAGCGTGATTTGAGAGCTTCAAAAAAAATATATGAAAATAATATTGATATTAAATTACAAGTAAACACTTACGTTTTCCAATGCATTTATTTACAAATTTATTATTTACAAATTCGGGCTATATATTTTTAGCTTTCGGTGATTCTTTTTTATTTTCGTAACCAATAATTGAATGAAAAGATCATTCAAAACTAATATCGACTGATATAAATCCTAATCCAATCCTTCAACATTTAATAAACTTTAAAATAATAATTTTTTATGACGTTTTTTTTTCAAAAATGAAAAAAAACATAACTTTTCTTATGTTTCTGTCAATTGCGGCGGACTTGGACTTGCGTATCGGGCTTTCGAAAGCTCAGGTCAAATACGGAAGACTGCTTGGTCTTTTATCACGAAGGGGACGCTGCAGGCTTAATTGTAAGAAACGGGAGTATCGCGGTCTCGAAAAATACTCTGGAGACTCGGGCCTCCCCGGCAAGGACTCGCCAATTCCCATAACGGTCTGTAACTGGCGAACGTCCAGTAACCCCCGGGCGCTTCGTCACCGCGAATCCCGTTCATTAATCCCGCTCATTCGTCACCGAGCTTCGCGGACTCCGTGGAATTCCACCAGGAAGCCGCTGGATTACGGAGCAAGAGAATGACGGAGTCTCTCATACGTCAGACCTTCCGGTCTCAATACTCGTCTCCGATCATTATTTTCAAAATCAAATGAAAAGAGATTTTTCACCTTACGAGTTCGTAACTCCAAAAAATCAATTCATATTTTTCAATCAAAATTTGAAATCAATTTTAAATCGAATTTTTATTTGTCAAAAAGCAAAAAAAGAAAAGAAAACATTTACTTAATTATTTATATTGTTATAACGTATTCAATTATTTGAATTATTTAAATTAATAATATAAGTTATATTGTAATATTGTTTATATTATTTTAATAAAAATCAAGAGCTTGAAATGTTCAAAGACAATTTTTTTTTTTATTCCAATCCAACATATTGATTCTTGCATGAGATCTTCGTCTTGTAAACAAACCCAAACAAGCTGCCTAATTTTTGTTTTATATAACATCCTAGAAAGTAATCCTAAAGATTTTTGAAAAATCAAACTTTTGGTTTCAAGACTACTAGCCATTGATCAGACCAAGAAAATAGGAAAATTACAAATTATTAAGAATTCGTTACTATTAGTAATAATTACTTAGAACGAATAATTACTTAATTAAGCAACAATTACTCACAACTGCGAAATTCCACGACTTCCATGACCAATTAACTGAATAGAGAAAAAATAGACAGCTGATGTGAAAATACTTGTCACCAAAAAATTATCGTCCATTTGATTATAAACAAAAAAAAAATTACCAAAATGCAATATGGAAAATCTTAAAAAAAAAAAAATAATAATAATAATCGCAGCACAATTTTGGTCGATAGATTCCTCTTGAAAAAACAATGGACACATATTCTCCAAATTTACATAAAAAATAATGAAAGGCGTTGAAAAATTTTCGTTTTTACATAAATTGTTTTTTTTTTTTTGGGTCGTAATGCGTCAATACTTGCGAAATTGGGTCGCTCGTATAATAATTTTCGAGGAATGAAATACACGTGGTCTATGAATCAACTCGAAGAGGGTCGAAGCGGTCGGGGGAGGGGAAGGGTGGGGGGTGTCGGGTCGTTCGAAAGGGGAGTGAATTAATATATATCTATACAGGTCGCGATGCTTTTCGAGATTATCCCGACAAAGGAAAAAGTTAGCTCGAAGTACGAGCTCAGGTGTTACCCCGTAGCGAATCAATTTATCGAAGAAATGAAGCTCGGGGGGTGTGCGCGTTCACCCAGCGTTCACCCGGAAATTGTCAAAGTAGGGAAAGTTGGCTGAGGAGAAAAGCCATTTCTCCGGTATAACGCTGGGCCGTATGCGCGCAAACTTGTGTGTATATAAACGGTATAATTGTCTATCGATAAATGTATAGCAATTGAAGCCGGGGAGACCCGGAATATTGTCCTATACCGAGTGGCATTTAAGCGGTCGGGATTTGCCCTCCGAGCCTTAATTGCTCTTATTATTTACGTCGCTGTACAGCCCGATTATCGATCCACGAATCGCCCTAGGGATTTCCTTTTCTGTACTCTTGCTCGTTTTAGTTTTTTCATTATTATTGTTTTTTTTTTTTTTTTTCAATGAATTTATAAAAATATACAATCGTAAAGTATATGTACGTAGGGTGACTGGTAATTTGACCTACTCCTTGAAAAAGGTCATTTGGATCAATTTGAGTCCCATCAACCAGGAGTTTAAATCTAGTAGTTACCGAGTTACAATGGTTTACGATTTTTAGAAATTGTCCAATGTCACCGGAAATAATTAATTTGGAAATAAAATCCTCGATGAATATTCACTTGAAAGTGAAAAAAATTGCATGCCCGAAATCCACACGATCGCGATCGTGAGAGATCTGTTATTCAAGATCTTTTATTTCTGAGAATAAATAATTTTTTCTGATGGCAAGTGTACAAATTTCACTATAGATTGCAAGCCCGTCATACTCAGTGACTACGCCATTTTTATCCCCAATTTTTAGGGCTTAATATGATTGAAATGACTTCTAGAATGGTCCCTTCAAGGAGTCGGTCGATTTATCGGTCACCCTGTATATGTGTATTCTTCAAACTGTGATTTTTGGTTGGAAAATAGTTTTCGTGGATAAAAATCAATTATATACATTTTTTTAAGCCGCCTGTAGGCCCTGGGAAGCCGTGGAAGGCCCATGTCAGAATAGATGGACCCCCCTGCATTTCTTTCTGATTCTCAGACCTTGAGTTGTACAAATTTTTATTCGACTCTCTGCACCAAAATTTCATAAGTATCAGCTCATCGATAACTCGGTGATGCACGACTGAGCGGTCACCCCTCCGAGTATTGTAAACGCCCAAAGTTGCCTAACTATACCTTGTACGATATATACGGATATGCACGATGAAGCCGTATATCAAAGGACCACCAGCGGGTCACACAGACATTGAGGATACTCGGCACAAATCGTATTTGTCCTCTGAGAGTTGTACGACTGGGTCTGCGGCTACCAGGTCTTGAACGCGGAGTCTCGCTTCTCCCTCTCTTTCTCTGTTCAGAGATGTCTTCAGGCGAAAACCGCAAAGTCCAAGAGGATTGCCGTCCGAATAACGTATACCAAACTGTGACACCGAATCTAACAGAAACTCCTAGAAGCGAATATCCCCTTTCAAAGAACGTTCAATTACCACGCTGTCTGTGATCCGTTTCGTTTTGCGGAGTACTCTCGTCAGAGCTAAATTCGGGCTTCGAAAAAATGAAATAAACAAAAAAAAAGCAAACGAAATCCTTGCAACTGAATGAGAAGAAAGAAAAGGCTGATACCACGCGGGGCCATATTGCCCCACATTTTTTTTTCAATCGCCGTTTTCACCCAAGTTATCCAGTCGATCAACGTCAAAAAAATATGGGCACCACGTTGGACCTTTTAGAATACCATAGAAGAAAAAAAAGCTTGGACAATTCAGGGACGACGCGTTAAAAAAAATGTTCAAGGTGCGGGTGTCGTGAAATCTCGTTTTTCAATAAAAACCCTGTCGTGCTTCTCATTTTTGGGTGAAATTTGTCAAAATTCACGAAATAGTGGTAGAATAAAGGAAGAACTATGCACGTGGAATTCATCGACCGAAATACTCGTTGTGAATGCCGAGTATAGCGGTGTGGGGCAATACGGCCCTCGAAAAATCGAAGAGCGATTTCAAGGGCCTCCAGTCGAGGATGCGCCGATCAGCTGACCATTCAGGATCCTCGAGGTTCGTCGAGGTTCGCTTTCGGAGATGCGGTCTAACCGATTCGCTGGAACGCCCCGATGAACAATGTTAGTCAGGCCACGAATCTGACCGAAAATACTACGGGCGGAGTTATAGGGTTTGCGGTTCTGGAATGGGATGCTGGAAACGCGACCTCGACGCCGAAGCGCGAGTTCCGTTCATAACTCGAGGCAACCGCATGGGAACCAATCCGATTACAACGCTTGCTAATCCTCCCGAGACTTCGATATCGAATTTCAACGGTTCTCTCGGCAAGTTTCGAGACGAAAGCTTTTCGGAACGATCCGTCTTTTTTTTCGCGCCCGAGAACTCGTCGAATCTTAGAAAAGAAAGAGAACAGTTGAGGCGAGACGGAAGGCGAATTGGAACGATTTCATTGGCGTGGATGATAAGAGAGCTGAAAATAAAATGGCCATTCTCAAACCGCGATCGAACACTCTTTCCACAACAAAAGAAGTTATATTACTGATCCATGCCTTTTTTTTCTTATCTAGAGCCGTCCGTTAAAACCACACTGGTCCATATTGCCCCACCAATTTTCAATCACCTCTCCCACGGATATATTCCATCCGATCGGTTCCAAAAAAATTCCAGAGTGTTCTTCGACCATCCCAGATTATCAAAAAAACCACTTAAAATTGTAAAACAAACCGAAAAATACATTAAAAAAACACAAACAAATATACCTTAAATATTAATACATAAAAAAATGCACCTTTTCCAGAAAAAAAAGTTTCTAAGCTCGTCGCTCTCATTGTTCCCTAAACCATCATTCTTCTCACCGTTCCCAAACCCCCTACGACAATTATCACTATTAAAACTTGATTCCCAAAAAACACGAGCTACCAAAAAAAAAAAACATCAAACCGCACAATCTCCAACAAAAAGAAAACAAAAATAATTCTCATCTTGCCAATTTTCCACTCCCAAACCATCAACCCCATCAGTCCGGCAGTTTCGTTCTCTTTGACGTTTTTTATCCTCAGTTGTGTGCTCCCCGATTACGCTTTTCCGTGGAAATTGAATTTTTCGGGATTGATCGACCGACCGACGGAAACACAACAGAGAAAGTCAGCCCCCTGCCCCTTCCTCAGCCCCTCTTCGTACCTTATCGTTTCAACCGGCAGTGTGGTGGTCAGCGGTGATTCCGGTTGGGAAACCAAAGCCGCTGGGATGTGCAGAGTTACCGTCGCGTCACGAGTTAAGGGTGTAACAGGAGACTGCATAGGTTCGTAGCAAATGTTGCCACACCCCGTGCGGTACGAGTAGTCACGCTCGGACCGTTAAGCACCCAAACCACGTGTTGGGCTTTTGGACCCCGATGCGAGCAGCATAGCGACCAACCTCGGCTCGAGATAATGATTTTAATTAACGGTATGGTCCCCCCCCCCCCCCCCTCCCGCCGCCCTTCCGGAACCCCACGTCCGATTTTTCTACATTTTTATTTAACGCTGGGTCAAAGTGGATCTTTTCACGTGAGGAAGAAATACAAGGGTGAATTTGTATGTACGAAGAGAGGGGGAAGATGGTGTAGGAACTGAGGTTTCTCTGCACGTCTCCCTCGGGTGCCTGTTCAGCTTCCTTAATTACCTCCACGGACACTTTATTACTGAGATAAACGAGAAAAAGAAGCTTCCTGCATTTTGCATTCTACGGACGCGAGGTACGTCCAAGAGTAATGGCGAATCGAGCCTGCCTCTATTTTTTTAACCCCCCTCTTTACTTTCGTTTTTGTTCTAATTTTTTTGTTGTTTTTATTTACCTTTTTTTTTATATGTGTGAAGACCAGGATGAAAAGCTCGTGCAAGGTCGTAGGGGTTGGGGCAAATGTCATATGTGAAGGGGTTAGGATGTTCGATGTATCGATTAAAAAATGGGACACGTGTTGTGGGAGTATACGTGTGTCTGTGTATACGTTTTTTTTTCTCGATGAAGGGACGAAACGTAAAAAAACAAATATATATGTATATATATATATATTTTTGTATTTTTTTCTATTTTTATTTTTTTTTTTAATGCTTCATCCTTTCATCGTGAAATAACAATCGATCTCCACACTCACGACGGATATCATCGGAGCTTTTCCTGCAAATCTTGATACTACGAGGTTTTACGAAGCAAAAAAGAAATTTCGTGCCAACATTTTTTTTTTCTCCATTTCGTTCTCTGGAATAATCCGTAAGCCCAGGCGCGATTGGCTGTTGCGAATACGAGTTGCATCGCGAAAAACAAAAGAACGGAGTTTTGTCGAAAAAAAGAGAAGAGGATTTAGAAAAAAAAAAAAAAAAAAATAGAACAAATGCTGGCTCGGTTCGAGGAAAAAGTTGAAAACGATATTAAAGGAAAAGCGTAGGCGTATATTTTTGAAAAATAATTGGGAAACTCGAAAAAAAATATTCGCGGAGAGATATAACGGAATTTGAAAAAGCAAGCTCCCGGGTACGAACGTTCATTCACTTTTCCAGACTCCAATGAGAGTCATTTGCCAAAGTGGAGGCGCTCAGAACCTCCACGGTGGGAAACAAGAGAGAGAAAATGAGTCTCGAGTCTCCCGCCATGTTCACTCAAATTTTGCAGCATCAGGTGCAGTTCGTGTCTCGACTGATGCAAACGTGGAAAAAAAAAGGACTAGAACGAGAGCTAGTACTCGAAATGGGATCCAGAGCACGTTTGCTCCTGGTTACCTTTTAAAATTTGATCCAACGGTGAACAACTTTTTCTGGATGGTGACGAAAAACGTCACACCCGGAACTTCTTTTCATCAAAGTGCTGATCGCATCAGGCGTTATCCTTGAACACGCATTTTACGAGAAGCGAAAAAAATAACCGTTTCGGTAACTTTCGAGGGTCGATTCGATGGTCCAACGTTCCAATGATACGATACCGGTAAAAGTGGTAAATTTCTGAAGAACTGCTGATGATCCGTATCCCAAATCCAAAAAAAACCCAAACAAACGTCATTCTCGCTTCGACCCAACACTGGAAAATGATCTCAACAATGACTCATCCTAAACCCAAACAAGCGTCATTCTCGCTTTGATCCAAAGCTGGAAAATGATTTCAAGAACGATTCAGTACCATAATCCAAGCCCGTACCCAACCTGCAATTGAATTTCCAGAAGTTCCACAGGAAGGCTGATGGTAATTCGGCCGTGGCATTTTGATCCCATCACGAGCCATTCGGCAAATGGATATTCTCATAATCTCCTCGAATTTTTCAGTCACACGTTGGTAACTGGGGTGTTCCACTTGGCACGCAGTTCTCGTTTTGAGGGATATCGTTACGACCTTATTTCACGTTCGGCAGAGCAGCTCAACGTTCGACCTTTATTCCGAGGACAAGTGGGCCAATGCTTTTAGCGGTATTACAGTGGGTATTACTATCAGTGGTCCACCGGCTATGCGTCTCTAAGTGGAGAGATTACGAAGACTTACGTATTGGGAGGTGGCCAGGAGCGTCCGAGGTTACCCCGGACATCAGCGAGGCTATCCAGGTCTTTTGAACTCCAAAATATTAAGGCCCTCCTCCCCCTTCAGCCCCTTTTCCATTATTCCCCATATACAAAGAGAATTGGTTAGCCATGTGGCGTTTCGTACAGCAACGTTCTCCATGACGTTCGTCCTTGGAAAACCGGAATGGTAAGTTTCAGAATGGTAACCAACCAACCAACCTGCTACGTACGTATTACGTAACAAGTGTACGCCTCGAGTTATCGTTGGTCCATATACCGGAGTGAGCCAGACTCTCGAGGAATACCGCGCCACCGTTTCGCCTCGAATACTATATCTCCCGAATCTGGAGCACACTCAAGCGACATCCAAATACTAGAGGGTAGGTAATGCTCAATCCTAGCCAGGTCGTGTGCTTAACGCTCCTCCGCACCACTTTACTCACGATCCGTGTGGACCCTCGCGTTCTGTGAATAATGGTACCAGCCCCCCAGCGTTGAAGGTCCAGGACAAAGGTGGACGGTGAGGAACGGAGGAGGGGGAAACCGAGAGATCTTTCGGAGAACCAATGATCCGATCGTGGACGTGTGGCTGAATGTTGGTCTGATCGATCATCGACGAATCTACTAGTTATCGCCCTTTCATTATTTTTATTTTGGATAAAGAACTCCGTGTATCCCAAGCAAACCCAAACATGTTTGTTTGGGATCTTGACCAAATAAGCTTGACATCTTGGACTTTTTCGTTAAAGGCAGTGAAAAAAAAGGTGGAATATTCCATCAAGAAAGGTATCCCACTTGCGGGGCCTCAACGGTCGGATGAAGAACTCAAATACCTGGAGATGAACGTTGTTCCGACCTAATACTGACTTATCTACTATCCATTGTTTTCCTTCATCATACTCAGCCCAATCTCGTCCAAAAAAGCCCAAATTTATTCGAGCACTTTCGAGCTTCATCGCCCTCATTTTCGTCCTCAAATATCCTTAATCTACGAATTCCAGTCGATGTTAAAAACTAATTTAACAAAAAGAAAGGAAAAAAAATACAAATTTACGTTGAATATAAGGTAACGGAATTTCGAGGGAGTTGTATAATGACAATGCTCGGAGCGCGAGTTTCTCTCGTCTGACTCGAGGAGCGTCACTCGAGCCTCAGTCGGTGGAGCTTTTCATCTTCGAAATTACGAAGCCCCCGCGAGATAGAGCGGCAGTCAAAGCTCCCCAGGTCCCCGTTACGCGTTGTTTCATCCCGTTCATTCTTTTCTTTTCTTTCGTCCCAGGCACTCGAACATTTCTCGAGAGGATAGGGGCCGATGTGAAGGGAGGGGGGGGGGGCATAAAAGAGGAGCAAGGAGAGCGGGTGACGAACGGGGTGCAGCGAGAAGAATCCCCCAGCCATTCCCGAGAGCCTCTGGGGATTCGGAGAGCCGCGAAGATCTTAGACGAAAACCTTGAACCCTTTTGGGACGGGAGCCGAAAGCCCTCCGGGAATTTCGTCAGTGTCGGGGTGACTCGGAGATTAAGCCTCGTCTCACAATGTTAATTGGAGTTTCGAGTAACGAGAGGAAACGAAAGTGCCCGAAAAACAGCCAACGAGTGTGTACAAGGTCGTTGACTGCACAAGACCCAATGTTGAGGAATCCTTGTTGGAAATTCATCAATCGGAAGGGTACTTAATTAGCTCTCTAAATCCTGGTGTAACCGATTTTTTTTTTGTTTCCTCGGTAATTGAGGTCTCCTGGTGTCTCGGTAGATTTTTCTTCAGTCGAGTCTGAAGCCCCGAAGGTCACTTTTAATTAGCTTGCTGAAGCGAATAACACTACGCAACGAAAAAATGTTCTCTCCCCCCCCCCACCCCCCGCGAATAAACCCAAACAAATCCAGACGTAAGGGGTTGGTAATATCCATCATAGATATTATGAAGGAAGGACAAATTTTTCGGCCCGGTCATTATTTTGTGATTTTTTTTGTGTCGATGAATTTTAATCGATGCTTTATCGAATTTATAACCAGGTATAAGGCAAAGCTCATTTGCCCCTCAAAGAGTAATAAATTTTCCTCCCACTTTATCGATTTTATGTGTTCGATGGAGCTGAAATTTGCCAAACATTGGTAACGCTCGGATTTCATTCGTGGCGCCCGTATCGTGAAACTCACCGTGCCGAGTTTGATAGACAATGAGCCGCGAAACCGTGGTTGTCGAAGTTCGATAGAAGTAACTGGCACGAGTCTCGGTATACGATTCATGGTAACGGGATCAACGTTGGCTCGAATGGCTTCGTATAGCGCCGCGGGTTCATTAGTGCGTCTATTAATATGACGGAGTAAGGATGCAGCTTCGTGTCTCGTCGGTTTCACTGTGACCTCGGAATGCTCCAGTTTTCATCTGAACCGCGTATACAGGGTGTTGAAGAAAGAGCTTCGAATCTTCGGGGAATAGTTAGATCATGTAATTCTGAAGAGAAAAGTCCTTTGGCGTTTTTCTCTAGGGCGCAGCGTTGCTTAGATATCGAAGAATTAGGGATAACCAATTGGGTGCGTGGGTGGGCGTGTCTACCTCGCCTGGGCCTATCCGCGGCGGTGTGGGGGGGATGGGCGTGTCCATTCAGCACCGTGGATTAGCTATCACTGATTAATCGATATCTCCGCAACGGTACGTCCGATTTAAAAACGGATAAGGACTTTTCGTTTTGAAATCACGAGATCTATCGACCAGCCGAAGGATCAAACTTTTTGTGCACCCTGTGGATCTTCGTGCCGATCTTTCGCCCATACTATCTACCCGTACTGATAAATGTAATTCTCCATGTAGAAACGTGATGTTACTCCCGCGTATAGTACAGCCATAAATACATAATCCTTTGTAATTGCGTGACTCGATGTAAGCAAGTACACTGAATCCACAATGCCTCCAGGGCCGTCATACGTGACGCATAGTCACAGGTAGTCCTGTTTTCCATTCTCGTGCTTGTATACTCCCACAATATTAAAGGTGTGCGTTTTTCTATAAATAGTAAAATCTATTGTTTACGCATTTTTCAATAAAAAAAAAGAACTGAATCTTGTCAACACTGCGTATTAATTGCGTATAAAATTCCGACCCCGTAATTCGAATATATCGATCCGAAAAAAATATAGAGAATCATCGTACTTTTCTGCCTTCTTTTTCGGTTGCATCCTGAAACCCAAAGTCGATTCCTTGAACTTTTATTCTGCTCGCGTCTACGAGTCATCTCATCGCACGAAATCACGACGAATCTACATGCTCGACCCAATTTTCGAGAAATATTAATTTACCTCGCGACTTGGCCGTTTCGTCGCGAGCTCCAAGTGCAAGAAACGAGAGTACTCGTGCACGCTCGGACTCTCCGGTTAATCATAATACCGAATCCCCGGAGTGTACCCTCGCAACAGATTACCGCAAGGATACGGAGAATGAAAAGCTAACTCGTGCTTCGGTATAATTATAACCGACATTTCCCTCAAGACACGAGATCGCACAATTTTCACCACGAAAAGTGCGTACAGCTGAGGGGTGGAGGGGGATCCCGGAGGATTCTCGCCAATTAACATTCACCCAAAATTCCCGTTGAGATAAGCGACCAAACCTCGTTTGCACAAGTACGTACGTACTTTGGGGAACGGTAGAGGTCACTTTTTTTTTATTACGTATATGACGACTGTGGAATTCGAGTGGACTCTGAGAGCACTTGAAAAGCAATTAAGCGCCACGTTCCAGTGCACCGAAAGCTCTGGAGTCCGTTCCAGCCAGTAAAAAATATATACATCGACGAACCATAAAAAAAAAAATATACGACATGGCAAAATATAATTCAATGACCTTGATTCACATTGTACAATACCAAGACTGCCAAAAATCGTCGTCACCATCCAATGACTCCTCATATTTGATGGTCAACATCGTACATTTTTTTTCCACCTCTACAACTTCGAAGATACGAGAGATGATGATGTTGGGACATCAGGTATACGTCGAACCGGATCGTTTGTACCTCGAAAGTACCTCGCGTTATCTTCAACGAGATTATCGCCTATCATCCACGATGAATTCGACGTTCGGTCTCGCGAGATTTCACTCGACCTTTTTTTGTATAAAAATTATACGGGCAGGTAGCAAGGGGATATAAAAGAGAAAAAATAAAATAAAAAAGCGCGTTGAGTAGGAGTAAAAAGTAACGTCATTTTGACGGGAGGACTATGAGTATGCCAAAAGTGTCAATAAACAGTACGAAAGTGGATAGTTTTAAAAAGGCGTAAATACGAAACGAGTCCGAAAAATATGATTTTTAGTATCGCTAGTATGAAGAAATATGCAACTTTCGGAATAGTTGTACATTTTTGTGAAAAATGGAATATCGTCGGGTTGAAAGCTCTATCTAGGCTGGTGGAGCGAGCTGGTTCGATCTCTCGTTGAATGACAGAATTTCTGGAATTCCCGGGATGCCTCCCTCTCGAAAAAACCTTGAACTCCGGTCGGTAGATTTGGAAGCAAAAATTTATGGGTCGGTTGTGGGTGAAAATTTCCAACTTTTATTCACCGGCTTCCCTCGTAGGTGGAATTCAAAAATTATTCGTGGAAAAATATCGAGATGGGAGCGCGAAATAAGAACTATTAAAAAGTAGTCGCAATGGTACAGGAGCTCGAAAAATTTAAATTTTATTTTCTCTCATTCCCCCCAATGAGAATATAAAATAAAATTTCTTTCAATGAAATAAATTTTTATTTAATTACAATAAAAATTTATTTCATTGAATTTAAATTTAAAAATAATTGAACGTAAAATCAATGTTCAATAATTGATTGCCGCAAAGCCAAAGTTTTCACATTTTTAACAATGGTGGTGAGCAGCGTTGGGAATAAACTTGTCGAATCTGAAGTCTAGGAAAAGTCGATAATAGAAGTACTCGTGGAGATTCTAAAGTTCGTGGAGGGTTCTAAAGTTCGACCTAACTAGATTAGGATCGACTTGATGAGGCATACATCCGAGATACAATTAAATTGCGGTTTTCAGATGAAGTGATCCTGACGCTATCCGAATTGATAGGAACCCGACGACTCATTTCGAAGTAATAAATTGGATATATGCGATGCCAATGTTTTTTTTATGGGCGATGTTATCTCGGGTCGTTAAAAATTGATTTTACAAGATTGTAAAGGGCTCCGATTCGTCGATTGAAATGACTAGACCGATATATCAAGTTTATAGAGCGTGGAGTATGAGGATATTCCATGCTCTTTTTCTCCCTCTCTCTTTTGATCCTACAGCCGGGAAAAGATGATACCCTCCCTTCTCCCGTTTCCACAGTGCACTTTTGCAATATTCCAATCTCGGACATTTAAATTTACTTTTCATTTCGTTAACGAAGTAAAATTCGCTGGCCCGGTTTGTACTTTGTAGTATGATATCGGGTTCTTCGAAAATTCATAATCTACTCACGTTGTGTCAACGTACACTTTTTCGGATCTGTTTTCATATTTTCTTTGGCCCGTGGAATGGAGAATTCTGGAATCCAGTTTGTGTCCATGCACGAAGCAATCCCGGTTTCCACACCGGCTCCGTTATATTTTCCCAGTATTATTCCTCGTATAGATTTCTTTTAGTGCATTTCCAACTGCTAGTATAAGTATATTTGCATCATATAATACTGTGTGGCGTGTTATAGCACGTGGTATTATTGATCCCATTTTGTGTACACTGTGTTCCGTAAATCAATTCCAAACTCATCGGAGTCAATAGATCTCGAAATTCTGAGAAGAAAAGTCCTTATCCATATTTCTCTCCGATGGACCGTTTCGCAGATATCGATTGATCAATAAATAGCAAATCCGGGCGCGGGCCGGACTATGCTCCGCCCATCTGACGCGGCGGAGTGGGGCGGAACGCTCTCCCACTGGAACCACGCCGCTCGTGAGTCCCGCTCGATTGGTCCACACTTATTGGTCAATATCTCGCGAACCATGAGTCGGAAAGAAAAACGGCTGAGGACTTTTCGTCTTAGAATCCCGAGATCTACGCACTCTCCGAAAGACGAGATTTGCCGGGTACTTTTTGTATATATTTAACAAAAATAGCATTTTCCGAGCCCCTACGTACTTTTCATGACATTTGTTTCAATTATGCAATGTTTTCGTAATTTTCGCTTTTATTTCAACACCATACATTCGTGGACGCGAAAAAGTCGACGTCATCGACTTGCCCGTGAGCTAGTGGGCCCACCCCGAAACGAGTCCAAAAACAGAGAACGACGTCAACGTGTCGGGCCAACGAGTTTTTATCCTTGTTCCTCATCCCTTCGCTCAAGCATATATACGCCCATATACGTGGGTGTCTACGGTACGAAACGAGAATTCGCAAGCGGCACTTTTCCTCGTTGGGATCGCAGGATTAATGCGGATCTCTCGAGAACATTCCTAAACTTCGCAAGCGGAACGTAATGATGACGTCTGATACAAGTACATTCTCCGGTTGCGGGTATATTAGGTCCAGAAATAAGGTCACCCGACAAGACAGCTGGCTAAAATCGGCGTACGTGTATATGTTGCAGTTCTCAGATGACTTCCCTCGTCGCAGCCTCCCTATGTACCACGGAGATTAAAGAGAGGCGGATTGATGAAAAGTTTCGAGGAATGTTGCCAAGCGCAATTATGCGAAAAGGTGAGGACGATGTCTCTATGCCTATACCAGTCAGAGATGAGTTTTGTCGCCTGGAGAATCTTCTCCAGCAACTCCAGAGCCCTGCTTTCGCACTAATTCTCCATTTTGGAAAATAGAAATTTGAAAAAAGAAACGAAAACGATTAAACTCTAAATCAGGATAGACTTGTTGGAAACCCAAACCTCAGGCCTTGTATTGTTACTCGTAAGCTCCCTTTGGACTCGTAACGTTTCGTGAAATTTCAAACAATCCCTGTCGAGCTCTCGAACCAAACTTGGTGAATCCAGTGCATCCTGAAAACACGTTTAAAGTGCGAGCTTCTATAATTCAGGTAACGGGACTGGTGTAAAGCTCCTCTTTAACTTCCGAGGTGCTCGACCATTCCAGCAAACATCTTAATAATTCGAAGGGTCAGGTCGATGTTGCAGTCGAATTTGGTCACGTGTTTATCCTTATAAGGCTAAAGAGGTGGGGTGAATCGACGAGTGAATTACTGCTCGATTAATGTCGGCCGAATAATGATTTTTAAAAAATAATAATGAAAGTCAAAACGTAGAGATGGTGATTATACATTTTATTATGCCTGTGTAAAATAAACTGTCCAGCAATTAGGGAAAAACAAAAATTATAACACAATAAAATAAAAAAATTTAACAAAATTATAACTAAATAATAATTTAACAAAAATATTAAAAATGGAAAACAATCACAATATGAACCAAAAAAGTGTAATTCACTTAGCCTTAATCTCATTAAATTCAATATTCATATAGCTTCAAATTTCACTTCGCTCTAATTTAATTTTACTTGATTTTCATCTCGCTTCAATTTCACTGGAATATCATTCAAAACTTAAATTAAAAACAGTCTATGCAAAATGTCCTCTGTGAGCGTTTGAAACTCTCAGTGGCAAAAAAATATCGAAAATCCATTTGGGAAATCCCGAAGGTTTCCAAAGCGAAAAAAAGGGCTCGAAAAACATGAAAAATCACGAGGACGTTTGGAGCCTTGAGAAAGAGGAAAGCGTTGACGAGGCAGGGAAGGAAACAGGAAAATGAAGAGAGCCGGAGGAAGAGACCGATAAAAGGCTCCTTGCCGGTTAGAGAACGTACGTAATGGACAGTTATATACGTAATGGACAGGGGTGGTTGGCCTCCAGGTTTCCGGTTTGCCATCAGCCTCGTCGTAGCTTCCGAGTATCCAGGCGTCCCACTATTGGACCTGGTGGAACGAGCCCGGCGTGCTACCCGGCATTGAAACGAATACGAGTGGACCGAAACATGGGAACGACGTCCGCGAAGCTTCGACGTATACCGGGTGCCATCCGAGACCACTCGAGATATACCCTCTCACCCCACATTCAAGCTTTGTACCCCCTTAATGTATTCCATTGAGGATGGTACCTCCAGTCTACCCTGAGCCAACAACAACTTCATACTCCGATCCAACCCCCTACCCTTTTTAAGGGACCTCCGCCTCCGCTTCCCCCCTCTCGACCAGCCCTTTATCACGATCCGTCTCGCTCTTCTGCCTTGTGAATAATGAAGAAGTCTGCGGTTAGGGGGTCCACCTCGTCGCTTCCGTACGGCATCGACCGTGGAACCACCACGACGAGTGGCTACTCCTCAACCTCAAATTTTTATTTTTCTCCGGGAAATACGTCTTTTTCGAAAGGACCAAATACTCGATTATTATTTTTTTCAGGAATTAGAAACAAATTGGGTGTGACGTATGAAAAGCGTTGGGGGGGGGGGGGGGGGGGGGGTATTCACTCCGTGATGCAATTTTTCTATATTTGTTATTGAGTAGTGGTTTAAGAATTTCTATTATTTGTAAAGACCGATTTTTAAATTATTACATTTTTATCATTTTATAATTGAACGAACTATTATTGTTATAATTTCATCATTTCTCTAATGTTATCATTTTACAAATTAACATTTATATAATTTATTCATTTAATCATTATCATGTTTATAATTGTGTATTTTCATAAATTATCATTTTCACAATTTTATAATTTTACAAATTACAATTTTGATAATTTTTGTTCTATCATCAGCGACTAAATACCCGAACGATTAAATTGCGGTTTCGAAAACGAATTAACGAGAATGACCGTCGCGATCGACCGGGTCGCCGGTGAAACATTGACGATGCCAAAATCGAGCTCGCTATATTTATCATTTCGTTTCGCGAACAGCCCTCCCAATGTAACGGATCCTATTTATGATCAAAAAGCGGTTTCCTTCGTGACGGTGCTCTCGGATCTCGTACTTAAATAATTGAATTTCTATTAGGGAATTAAATTGGTATGCGCATCGAGGCACGCTTCAATAATTCCTGGAGGAACATTTTAAACTTTTGGAAGGGGGAAGAGAGTTCGCTTTGACGTTAAGTGATGTTCTTATAATTATACTGCTTGTTGATTATTTTTTATGTCGACGCATCCCTCTCGTCGATGGTCAATATTTAAAACAAAAAAGTATACACCCAAAACCCAAACAAACGTAAATATTGTAATTAAATTGAAAGGGGAGGACGTTCGAAAACTTTAAAAAAATTATCGATTCGTAACAATATTAGTGGGATTAGTGTTTTATAATTAAAAACTTAAAAAAGTGAAATTTAAAGATAAACAACTGTAAAAAATGAAAAATATATATATATAAATGGGCAAATAAAAAAATAATTAATGTAGAAATAAAAATAAATCGTACAAGAGGGAGGAAAGTAGAGGAAAATATTGGATTACCGTCTGTTCATGTTCCAGGAGAAAAACATCTCTAGGACATAACCACTCGTGCTCCTCGTAATAATATTAAATTTAAAATCACGAGAAATCAAAGAAGAAGGCAATAAATCTCAGCAATAAGAAAATAAAGTAAACAATTGAAAGAAGATAACGTAAAAAAAATACATGAAAAAAACGAAAATAAAAAAATTTACAAAGATAGAATAAATAAAAAAAAAGATGACGAAAAAATGAAAATAAAATTAATTAATCGAGTAAAATTAAAATTTAAAAAATTAACGTAAACTGGAAATGGCGGTTAAAAAATGACAGACAGATGAATGGGAAAAGAGGATGACAGCACGAACAAATCGAAAATCCAATTCGAAGGGTTTCGCAGAAGAGGTCCGACACTTGACTCGATAATTGTATCATTTGACAGAACAGTCGCTAATTAAATAGGAAACTGATACGACCGTCGAAGGGAGTTGGATCGATGCAAAGTTAAGGGAGGATAAAGCGTTCGCGGTTGAAGGTTAAGGGTTGTTCGGAGTTCGTATTTCACGAGGTCGAGGGAAAGAGGATGGAAACGTCTTTGTTTCCTAGTCTCTCCGAGTCCCTAATAACCTTCGAACTTGCCGTTTCTCAGAGTTCCAAGCTATAGGGGATCCATAAGTGTGTGTGTGCCTTCGAAGGGCCGGAAGTATCATCGAGATACTCGAGAGCGGTTGCGCGACTCGAGTCGTACAACTTTTACGCTCTTTGGGATTACGTCGTTTCAGTCAACGCCGCATTCGCCAAATATTTTCTTTCCTCTTGGAGCAATAAGGTTGCTTCTAAGAATCGTCAAATTTTTACGGATTTTTCAATCGACCGAATAAATAAATTGTTAATTTTTTTTTATCGAATCATTGAACGAATTATAGCGTTTGATTATCAAATTTTTAATAATCGAATTTTCAATTATCGGTAATTTTTAATTATCCATTTGTTTGATTATTTCATCAAATAATTCAACCGATCATTTTTAATAATCTCATTATTGATTGAATTATGGAGTTTAATTACCGAATTTTCAATTATCAAATTATAACGTTTTTTGTCGAATATAACCGGATGACTTTTTAATAATTTTATCCCCTAGTTGATTACAAATAAACAAATGTTTTTTTTTTCTATACTGTTTTGGATTTTCGTAATGAAAAAATGTCCAAATGTACTTTTATTAAATAATAACCTGATTGTTTATAAAGATTTTTCAATAAAAAAAAATGATCCTAGATGGCAAGAGCCTCATCTAATTTTGTGTAAAATACTGACTTAGTCATCCCAAATCTCACATAGTTAAAAAATATTGAAAATCGATCTGTTTCTAAATTTCCAAACGTACCGGAAACCGTACAGTTCACCAATTGCGAATACTTGAAAGAATCTTTGTGAATTACGGAAATCAAGTCACAACGGAATGTCCAACATTTGAAAATTCTCCCTCAATTATATACGTTCCTGAAGTGTTGGCGGTAATACGAAACAATGGTCATTCCCGCATAATTGTCGTTCAGACCTTTTGTAACTAAATTTCGAATAGATTTACTTGGTAACAGTTTACGCCATAGTTCGGCTTCCGGTCGTTAAAATTATTGCTCTAAAAGTTCGTGCATCGCGCCAAAGCACTTCCGGTTCGTGCTCATGACAAGCAAAAAATTTAAAGATTAAATTGCACCAGTTTGCATCGTTGAAATGCAGTGAAAATCAATTTTTTTAAACTGCTTGAATTTATTTTTAAATAATTAAGATTGCGAAAAGGACCAGTGAGTTTTCGATTTTCTAATCGGAAACATTTATCCTCCACAATTCGCAAAAAAATAGAAAAATGAAGAAATAAAAAAAAATAATAAAAAAATAATGAATTATAAAAATAAATAAATAAAAAATACCATTGAATTGCCAATAAAGGAAACTCCACCATCATCGCTCGCGATCATTGGAATAATAATGGACTTTATAATTTGATTTGATTTTAACCCTGAGACCCCACTCTTCAAGACCCATTCCCCAATATTTTTTTGACTGTAGACCAAACATTACGACGCGCCTGTTGGATCCCCCAAATTTCCGATTGCCAATCAACCGACGTGGCTAATGGTTCCATTCACCAATTGGAATACCAGCGGAGTGCCTGCAAGTGAAATCCTGACTGTCGCTAAAACTTGCCACTTCATCAATGGAGATTCAACTGAAGTAATGCAAAATCTTTCGCTGGAAGTTCGAAGACTCTCGAGAAGATAAAAGGAAAGCTTGTCTCGAGTGCTTTCTTGAAAAGCTGATCAAGAGCAGGAGGAACCTTTTGCAGAAACTAAAAAGGTAAAGAATCGCGATCTTTTGGAGCTACTTAGAATACTACCTATCAATGACCCGAGAGCTGATTCCCAGTCAAGTCCAACGTGGAATACAGCTATTGGGTCACCAACCCACAATGACCCTAAAGCTGATTTCTAGTCAAGTGCAATGTAGAATCAAGCAGCTATTGGGTCACCAACCTAAACCAAGTTCCCGGTCATTCCGGTCCTAGTCGTCAAATGGCCCGGCGATGATCAATGGACAAATGGACGCCTGGACCACCCATCCGTAATCAAGCGATGCAACAATGCACAACCTATTTCCGGATTGCGTCATCATCCAAACAAAAAGAACAGCCATCAAGCAAACCCTCTTGCAGGTTTTCCTGGCCGGTACGATTCATTGCAGGTTCTCTCGTTGGCTGGATCTTCGTTCCACCGCGCAATAATTAAACGGCTGGCTTGCGTTTACATGAAATCCCGGGCGTTCGCGATACCGCAACGGGATGAACACCGCTGAGCAGCTAATCGGTTGCCTCCGAGCTAAACGGGATTACACGTGGAAAACGACAAAAGAGGCGCAACAGCGTATGATACGAGAAAGAATAGCAAAATTAGCTGCGAAAGCGACCGAAAGACCATTCTTCGTGAGATAACTTCGGCCCGGGGGGGAAAGGGCAGAGGGAAGTTGAAGTTGATGATGGTGCTCTTATTAGTTCCTCTGTTTATCGAACGTGCCTCGGGCCTATGACGCATCACAAAAATACACCACCCCATAGCTCTTCCTGCAAATAAAACAGGCTCGCTCGTTGATGGCGACTGGGAAACGTCATCGGCTAGACCCTCTCGACGATTTCAAATTTTGGGGAAAAAATATTGATTACTGCATTTTGGTTTGAGTGTGTTTGGGTTATGGAATTGTTGGTTGGGTTTTTTAAAATGAAATATAAGAGCTGGAACGAAAAAATTAAAAATACAGATACTATTGGATATAGAAACACGTGAATTTTTTGTTTAATATTTTTTTTATAAATATAGTGTATTTTTAATTTAAAAAAAGAATAGATGTTTACTACCCAAAGAAGGAGCGAATGATTTATAAAATAAAAAGTGAAGTGTTGTATTCGATTAAATTAAAAAAAAGTGGCGCTGAAAAAAATCGTTCTCCAAATAAAAAACAAACAACCCTAACAAGCCCAAAAAAATTGTTAGTAACAAAAACTTTTATAACCATAAAACCAAAATCAAATTAAAAAATGATTTTTTTAAATCATTCAAGCAATGGAAACAAAACAATTTCTTTTTTATCCCAAAATGGCACTGCTCCTTAAAAGAGACAATATCCTTTTCTGTTCCTGAACGTTTTTATAAGGGCTGTTGGGCTACCTTTCACTCCGCACTAACTCTCTTTGACATTTCCTTGATGGAGCGTGTATTCCCTCTTAACGGTGCCAACAACTTTTTTTGTGTCTTCATGCATGTCGTCGAAAACGGTTGGACGAAAAAAAAGCATAGGAAAAAAGTAGGGTTATGTAATGAATGATGGTTCCAGTGCAAAGACCACGCGTGAAACCCTGAGGAATTCCTTTGTATGGACAACTCCCAAATGTAACCACAGGTTCATAAATCAAATTCCTCTTCCCTGGAGACCTTGGAGGACTTTGTTACCTCCAGCATGTACGAATGAACATCATTTTTCGGTGCTGCTTTCCAAATGACCCTACCAGGATTCCATACCTGGTTGGCTACTTTGTACGTTGCACAGACTATTTTTCCTATCAAATATTTACTCGACGACTCCTCGCGTATCAATATATCGCTATGGATATTTTCTGGAGATTATACCCCAGAATAGATGATCATTTTTTCATTCTGATTGTCCAGTCTCATGTCACAAATGGATATTGCTCTAATGGAGGTAGAAACTGGATGACCATCCAGTGGATGATCATCATGGCTAATTGATATGCCGCGTTCAGCCATCATTGATCCATAACCCAGAATTAGGAAGGAGGACTCAAAGAATAGTCCTTGAAGCTGGAACCTTCAATATAATTTCATGAATGCCAATTCTACTTTTCATCAAGAAAGCAACCGGTCAGATCAACAAATCTGAGGAAAAATGGATTGGCAATTCCGGGGAAAATCTCTAGCAGTCATTGGAGTCGACGTCTATTTCCGACAGACCGCCAGGTTCGAATTAAATGATCATGGAGGTGGAATTCACGAGGTTGGAGCGTGAAGGTAAGAGGAAAAATTGTCGAAATAGTGGCCCGTTCGATTCGCCCTGTCTCCAGCACTGAAGGATTTCATCGATCCCACGTAACACGCGATAAAACGTTATCGCGTTGCAGTTGGCCCTACCCGCCGCAACCTTTGTGCCAACCTATACGGTTGGGCAAATAAAATCGGGTTTGACGCCGTTAAACGACCCGAAGAAAGAGCTACGACTTCCGGTACAGATATACGTACAGAAACCTCCCAATGGTTACCATTTATTTAGGATCAAGAAGGACTTCCGAGCCTGATGGATCAATCGAGTGACTACGTGACTGCGGACACTTCGGTCTGATGTATCACCGTTGTACCGTATCTGGAACAACCCGGACTTAGCCACGATCACCGATACGGTTGGAACGACGATCAATTAGGGTGACGTACCTCTGTGACAGGCTAATCTGTCAAAAATGTCCGGGAACTTCAAAGTGCCGGTGTCCAATTTTCGATTGGAAATTTAAGAGGAGGTGGATGATGGCTCTATTCTTCAATCTTTGCCAAACAAGCTAAACGACCCGGCTCATCCGATGTTCAATCTTTGATTGTAAATCAAACGAATCGCTGGTTTCGTCTCTTTGATTGAATTAATCGAACTTGGTGATTTCATTCCTGACTCAACACGAATAAACCCAAACGTCGTGACTGATGATTCCAGTTTTCAATCTTCGATTCTGAATCAAACTACGTCATAACTCCGTCCTTGATTCTTTGATTTCAAATTATACGATGCGGTTGATGGTTCTATTCTCAAATTTTTTATTTTCAATCGAGGTGTGGGAGTTGCTGATGCTTCTCATTTTTCAATGTTTAATTGGAATTCTAGGGATACCGGGCTCTCGAAAGACCCAATTCTTTGTCTTTTTTTTTCACGAACGCTTGCCGCTAATCTTCATCGGAGCAGATCCAACCGAATTCAGAAACGCTGAATCTTCGACCAGAAGTTTGACGAGGAGCGCACTGGGAGACAAAAGAAACGTGACAATGAACGGTTCGCTGACGAAAATTAACAATCTTCTTCCGAATAGAGTAATAAATTGGTATCTTTCATCGTTCCACCGGAATAATCCCACGCCGGAGAATATCCTCCGGTGATACCCCAAGAATTCGATAATCTGGAGGAAACGAATGGAACGTCTAGCGTGGCCGGTGATTGCGCGGACACTTCGACTCCTTTGCCTACCGCCTCGGAGGAAACCGATAATCGAATCAAAGGAAAACCGTAATGCAATTATTATCAAAGGTTTCTTCTCGATCCACGTGTACAAAGGCGGATTTATATCGAGGAATTTTTCATTGTCTCCCAAGTTGGAACGTAAGAATACTGGTCGTAATTCTAGCAGGAAAAAAAAACATTTCACGATCCAGAGTTTCCGGGATTTGTCTTTGGGAAGGCGGATCGGGAACAGATAAGAAAAGGAAATTCTTCAAACGTAAAAATAAACATTAAGGCTTGAAACAAATTCTTGAAGTAAAGGAAGAATAATTATGGAATCCAAGAAATTCTTAACATTGAGGAATATAAATTATGGAAATGAAAAAATTCTTAAAATAAAGGAAGAGACGAGTAATGAAAAACAAATCCTTAGGGGAATGACGAACACGTTGGAAACTTTTGACGCGGTACCTCGTTACGTCGGTAATGACAATTTTGGGATTTTGCGCTGCGAGTAACTACTGACGGATGGCGCGTCCCACGTGGAGAAAAGACGCGCGTAGTTTCGTCCCAACGAAAGCACGCGCGTATATGTACGCGTGTCAACCGATACTCACATACGTATAAGTAGTATATACTTTCCGGGAAAACTATACGAGATATAAATATGAATCTAACGCCATTGTTTAAGTTAAGGAAAAACCTTGTCCAAATACACCCATTGAATCGCTATAGTACGTGATTTTTGAGATTCTGGAAAAGTGGCCGGGGTAGTCGAACATTTTTTTTCTGTTTCAAAAGTATTAAAAGGGTCTGTTTGATCGAAAATTTTCAGCTGATTACGAATATGAACGAATTTTTGCCGAAAGCACTGCACATGACAAAAAAAATCGTGATTTTAGAAGTTTTTTACAATTTTTTCACGAAAATTTTGGGTTTTGGGGAAAATTAATGGTAGATTCGTGATCAGAGGACAAAGTTACATCGAAATGGGCCACTAAAAAAAATATTAAAAATCCAAAATTTTTTTCGATTTTTGGGCAAAATAAGTTTTTTTACTTAATCATCGATAACTTTTTTTCCTTTAGGATTTGGCA